>MU224784.1:367265-393014 GCA_018584345.1 Thuja plicata | reverse complement strand
ATGCCTTTGTAAAAACTATTCACAATAATAGAAAAATTGAATTTACTTGTTGGAATTCGGTAAAAAATAAAAAATAAAAAACCTTACTTTTATACCTTTCTAAATTTTTTTTAAAAAAAATTTCAACATGGCCGACAGAGTTCGAGCGAAGTGGCCAAGATAAAAATCCAGCGGGATGATTTTCACCGGATTTTTCACACAGGGGTCTTCGCGCGAAGGGTCTTCACTCGAAGACCCCTAGACCCCTTCGTGCGAAGGGGGTCTTCGCGTGAAGTACCCTAAAATGAAATTTTCTTGAAAGAAAAAAAAAAGTCCTAAAATTTGGTCTTTCAAGGCCTCAAAAATGACCAAATAAAATGTTTTCCTCAAATACATGATGCCAAATGATGCGATTCAGAACAAGCTTTCTAATGAATATAATTTTAATACATATTGAGTTCGTTATCACTTTTAAATATTACTTTAACTAAACATAGGTTGTTTGGCGATTCAACAACCTGTCTCTTCAAGGCTTTGGGAAAAATAGTAAATTATAAAAAAAAAAATTATGAAAAATATGTAGGAAAAGCGTATTTGTGTTACCTTTCTATATAAAAAAAAAAAAAAGAATTTCGACATATACATTTCAAGTTACAGTGATCAAAGTGACCTTATGTCTAAATTACAGTTACTGTCACTTTAGAACTTGATAAACTATGAAATATTGACCCAAAATGAATAAAACCAATTACATCCTCTAGATATTGAAGTTAAAAATATAATTTTGAAATAATTACATCATTATCATATTTTAAAAAAAGAAATGCTGATCAAAGTGAAAGTCACTTCTTCAAATCACAATTTTTTCACACAAACCACTTTTCGAAGGAGAAGGAAAAATGAATTTTAATGAATTTTACTTTTTTTTTTTTTATAGATTTAGAAACTAGAAAGAAAATTCTAAAAGACTCTAGTTTACATCATCTTCAAATTCCTTATAGTTTTGCGTCAGTAGGTGTTTGAAAATGAAGTTTTTTCTCAAAATGTTGATCTCTGTGTCAAAGTTGGCCAAAAAGTGGGACACACTATTGTGGGATCACCCTACAACTAGTTCTGAGGTTGGAATAGAACTCAAAGGCCACAAATAGTGATATAGGACCTAGGTGATAGAATGAATTATTCGATTGAAGGGGGGGAAGAGGAGAGCACTTAGAAATAAGGGCTTACCTCAATTTTAAACAATATTTAAATGAAAGAAGAGTCATATTTGAATTTAGGTGTCCATTAAGTGTCATATGAGGTCCTATTATAGAAAACACACTAAGGTGGGTGCAAAATAGTCCTTAAATTGTACACTAATTAGGTACTTACAATTTAGGATGGTACAGATACATATCCTTTGTTTTATCTTTTCATACCACTTAATTATTATTAATTAGTATATGTATCATATATTATATGTCTATATTTGTTGTACATTCATCATTTGATGACAAATGATAATTTAAGTAGGGGGTGTTGGGTGTGTCATGTCATGCCAAATGTGTAAAAGTATTTATTTATCTTTTCTTTTACTAAGAAACTTGTAAGATTTTAACCTACGTATCATTATGCCATAATATGCCTAAAGATTTGAGTTGATACCATGTAAATTTTAATCGAAAAGTTGTAATGATAACTATTACATGCAATTAACTCGCATGTGTAAAGACTTTTAGTTGTGTTTTTGTGTGAAGTAAAAGAATTAAATTAGTTAGTTGCATTACAGCTAAGCTTTCACGATGAGTTCAAAACAAAAACACAAGTTAAACTGTTGATTAGGAGAGTTTATGTTGCAGAAAAAGATATAGTGTGGAAGATAGATAGAAAAATTTGGGATTCCATTGAAAATTTGCAAAGAAAGAATAAATTATTCAAGGATTGAGAATGGAAGAAGCCATAGGTGGCAACCCTATTGGTAGAGAAGCTACAGATCATACACTAGTGCTTAGAGATGCAAATATTTTTCCCTTCTTTCAGAGATTTGGTTGCATTCATTACTTCCTCCATTTAGGTGAATATAACCATGAAATGACAAAGCAATTTGTAGAAGATTTTATCAATAATGAGGAAATTATTAAGGGGCTCAAATTCAATGCATCTGAGGTTGCATTTTTATAATTTTTTGGTCTTCGTCAGATAGGGGAGGACTACCTAGCATCACCACATGCAGAATTCATAGAAGGGAGTTTGCATGGTTGGATGAATAATTTGAGTCCACAAGCTAGGAAATGCAACGTTTGTCTCTACCAACACTTTGGAGAGGGATTATAGAACACGTAATCAGGTATTTAACATGTTATGGACGCTACTCTTTGTTATATCCTTATTGTCTCAAATTAATAAGCCATTTAGAACACATCATCACGTATTTCACCTCTGAAGGTCATTTTTCATGTTTGAATGCATTACATTTTAAATTGTTGATTCATTTGAGACACGGTCGTCAAATGAATGTAACTAATTTCCTATATACAATGTTATCTTTTAGTTCTAAGGAGGTCAGAAAGGGAAAACAAAATGTTGTAGCACATCATGGGTTAATCAAATTGTTAGTTGAAAGGCCTTTGAGGGATGTATCACCCATGGGATGGAAAGAATTTGTCTCAACCATGGAAATAAAATTACAAGATGTAGGGCCATGTGGAAGGGTTATTATGGAATAGATAGAAACTCCTAAGGGATCCTCTAAGAAAATATTTGAGCCTTCTACTTTGCAAGCTTATCCTGCAGCCAAAATACCTCCAACTAGGGCTTCTAGCACACAAATCCCTAGTGATAAAACAATTGGTCAGGAAGTTCCTTTTGTGTCACAAACCCCTTTGGAAACTTGGAAGTCACCAAGGAAGAAAGAGGGAAAGGAAAAATAAGTGAGGAAGCACTAGAAAATGAATTAGAGAAGACTCTTGAGTCTATTACCACTAGTTCCAAAAAGAGAAAGAGCACAGCCACTCCTTCCCTTGCCAAAATGTCTCCTGCAACCACAACTCCTAGGAAGAATCCTCAAAATAAAACTCATGCAGCAACTACAGAAACTTCAGTAAGGAGAAGTGAGAGAATTCAAGGAAAAGAAACAGTGCAATCTTAATGTTAACCGTAGTTCACCCAAGGAATAAATTCCTACAGTCAATATCTCAGAAAATTAGAAAACTAAAGATGAACCCCATTCTTCAGAAAAAGAGGATATTAGTAGTCCCTTAAAGGATTACAAAGATGTGGGGGAGGAATTTCTTGATGAAGCACCCTTGAGTAAATGTGTGAACAAAGAAAAGAATCTAAACAATTCCATCACCATATAGGGGAAAATTTCAAGGGTTAAATGACTTGGCCACTACATCTATAAAACTTGAAACACCTCAAGAACACCGGAATAGTTCATGGAAATTAATTATTTGCAATCCACCTCCTGTCAAGACAGTGGAATAGGTAAATTTTGGGGTGAGAAATGTGGAGGAATCCAATAATTCATCTAATAAGAGACCAGATGTTGGTCATGTACCTCCCAAACATTTAACTTTCCATTCAGTTTCTATGTATTTTTATAAGCATGCACAGCATGAACATAGTATGTGGGAATTGGAAAAGGTTAGAATGTAGAAATAAATTGATAGGCAGAAACAAGAGGTGGAGTACCTAAAGAATAAACTAGATGAAGTTACTAAAATGATTCCTCAATTGATGGAGTGTAAACCACCCCCTAGGGTTTATGCATTATGTTTAGAGGAACAACACCTTTTTGTTTAAATTAATGAGAATTATTAGGGACCTTGACCCTAGTGTGTATACTTCCAAAGAATTACATGACCTTTTCAAGAATCCCTTGAATGGATGTAGAATCTTCTATGACTATGTTGTTCCATCATATGGTGAATGGAATCCTTTACTCTTTATTGGTGATATACATTTAAAAGCATTAATGTCTTGGACCAGGAACAAGATTAACTTTGGTGACCAACTGAGGAGATACAAAGATAAGGAAAGGACAATAGTTTTTCTTTTATGACTAGAAAGAAGTAAACCTGCAACCATGTACTTTGATTGGTTACACATTACATATGGTTTCATCCATCCAGAGCTCAGGGTCAAAATATCACATAAGAGAACAGGTTTATAAGGAGTTTGATAGAATGCCTTATCATGAAGTACAAAGGGATGTTGAAGGAATAACACAATGATGGGAGAGACTCCCTATGTCACTAAGGAAAGATGAACCTCACATCTTGATCAATTTCATGGTAGAAATGCAATGTGTACCAAGATACATATAGCTAGGAAGATAGGCAAGGCCCGAGAACTGGTTTCCTTTAACCTTTCAGCCTCTTATTCTTATGTTGCCTCTCTACAATTGTATTGATAATGAATTGAATGAGAAACTCGAAATCAGTAAGCGGAGCAAGTTGGAACATAGCGGGGGATTTTACTGGACCATAGGAAGTAGCAATGTTGGAGAGAAAAACATTGGAGATTTCAAAATGAATTATAAAATTAGGAACTTCTCAGTGCCATAGGAACAACACTAGACTTAGTATGGGGAGAATGATGGGATGAGGATTTTTCATAATTTTGATAACATTTTTCTAAGTCTAGGATGTCTTTTATATGCTTTGTTTCCTATCCTTAAATATTTGGTTACAGTCTGGTTGGTTCAATGACATGTAGCCACATAAACTTTAGTCTCATGTTTCAGGATTTTATAACGTTGGAAAAATATGGTTGAACATTAATACCTTTTAAATGCTATACAATATACTTATATATGATAATCTATAGTTACATTTCAATGGATAGTTAATCATATGGTGAATGAATGTGTTGCATGTTATGTTGGATATTTATCGACTTGTTCTTGTTAAACATTTATGATGAAAATCATTTCATTAAAGGAAGTCTGACCAAGAAAGAATCCATATAGTTACTCATGAAGACTTGGTCCTACAGCTAAAGGAATGATGTTGAAACCAATTTGAGAATAAACTTTGAAACATCTAGGAGAAGATTGAGTCAATAAGATGCTCTTAATGCTGATAAAATCTAGGAAGTAGTGGGAGTTGGATATGTTCTTCATTCTCATTGAATAAGTTCTTGTTCTTATCTTTATGTATTTTTTTTCTCCTACTTCTTAGTTACAATAATGTATCCACCTATTCTCTTGGTGTAATTAGTTAGTTGTTAATTTTATTTTTTTATAGATTAGAACTACTCTCCTGCGTGAGAGGGAGGGCAATAGTTAATTTTGAAATAGTTGATTTTGAAATAGCATACTATGTTCTATTTTTCAGCTTTATGAATACAGTCATACTTACTCTTACATGAACGCAATAATGAAGTTTTGAAGAATCATCCCTTGTAATTGAATTCTGGATACTCACTCAAGGGGGCCCACTTGGTGAGTAATCCTTGGTAGCCTTAGTTTCATTTCCTGTAGCTCATAGTTTTGATTCCAACATTTATCTATTCCTACAGCCAAAGCAGACAGAGTCGTTAAAGCATTATGAATTGAGCATTAGCATTTTACTTAGCATTAGTGTTTTAGTTCAATTACTTTCTAAGTATTTTCTTCCTGCAGTCATAGATTGGGTTTTCTTTCAACTCTTTGTTTCTACAGCTTCAGAGATAGCATGGCTTGAGCAGGCACTTAGTGCATATATTTTGCAGACCCATTTCAAGTAATATGTCCCTGGATTAATGATTAAATGAGTCTTCATAATGAGAAAGATGGCTACTCAGATAGGATGTCCAATCCCTGAGTTGAGTTAAGAACCTAGTTATTGATCCATTTTGTGAAGCCAATCATTTCTGGCGTCATTGTCGGGGATGGTGTCAAGCTAAGAAAATAACTCATCTATTCATATAAGTTAATTCAGTTCATGTTTTCATTCTTCTTATTGAGTAGTTAGAATTCATTTTCAAATAGTTCACACAAAGTTCACTCTATTTGCATGCATAGAAGGAGGAGAGATTCTTTAGGAAGATTCCTTCCCAATTACCCCCACAATTAGTTAGGAGACGTTTGCGTGCCAGAAGAAGAAGAAGAAGAAGGAGGAGGAGGAGGAGGTCCTTTTGTTTATTTTGTTCCAAACCTTTCCACTTCTTCATCATCCTTAGAGGACAAGCCCCTAGCCCTTCACATATTTGAAAAACCTCTTGACTTAAACCCTTTTGCTGAAATCTTATCCAATTTTCATATTCAACATCCTGAACATCTTGATCATCAAGAAGAACATAATCAATTTCCTTTGATAGTCTGCCAACTAGGGAATCAACCAAGAGGTCCACAAAGAGGCCCACCAAGGATGGTGGCTCCCCCTACTTTTCCATTTCCCATCACTGATTAGCATGATATTAACAATCTCAAGAATATCCCATCTTTAGCCCTTCCCAAGTTTTATGGCCTAGTGACAGAGGATCCTGATACCTTTATCTTTGAGTTTGATATCCTTTGTAGAAATTATGACTACAGTACTAATGCTCATAGCTTTAAATTATTTCTTGCAACTCTCAAGGAGTCAGCATTGAGATGGTTTATGGGCCTAGGAAGTGATTTTGTCCATAACTAGGATGAGATGAAGACTGATTTCTTGGATAAGTATAAGGAGTAATGTAGGGGAACTGACATGAGGGGAGATAACATCTTTAAAATGATATGAAAAGAAGATGACATTCCAGAGGACTATGTGTTTTGGTTCTTGTTTAGCCTACAAAATAATACTCAGTATCAGCTCAATCAAGAATCCCATAAATTGCTCTTTCTTAAAGGTATCACTAAAGGATGCACTAAATCTCTTGACCTAATGGTGGGAGGATATATCACTCTGTCCACATGGGGTGAAATAAAGAAAATATATCTTAACTACTCCAGAGCTGCTGCCAAGAAAGGAAGAGGATATAAGTCTACAATAGGAAGATCAAATGGTGTTGGAGCTTCAAGGATAGAGATAACCCATTTTGTGTCATATTTCAAGAAAGATATAATTAACAACATGGAAACACAATTGGAAACCATGCACGAAAAGAAGAAACATGAGGAAGAAAAGGCTATTTTAGCATAATTTTGTCATCATTGTAGAAAAAAGAAGAGAAACTACAGATGCAAGATGGTTTCTAACCTAGAGGTTGTGCATCTGCATACTAACTTCAAACCAATTGAAGGAGATGATGAGAAAGTGTTCTTTTTTGCACAAAGGAGGCCATGGGCTTCAAGACAAGGTATGTCACAAGATAATTTATCTTTTAATGGTCCTTTTTATAATAATCAATGGAAACCTCCTTTTAATTATCAGTCTCAACCTTGGAATAATCCCCACCCTCAGTGGAAAATTTATCAAAATCCTCAATGGAAAAACCCCCAAGGAATCTGGTAGCAACCTCAAGGGGCATGGCACCCCCCCACAAGGTAATTGGAAATAGAATCCTCAATGGAGAGGGGGTCAGTAATGGCCAAATCAAACCATGAGATACTTGCGGCCACCTCCTCAGCCACAACAACAAGCACTTATGCCACCTCTTGTAGCTTATGCAAACCCTCCAAAGCCAACTCAATTACTCGCTCAACCTCAGCCAAATCCTAATAATAGACCTCAAGTGTAGCAGCAACCTATCTACTCAGCAAATCGTACTCAATACCCTACTTATGCCATTAATATCAATGATATTCATCTATGATCTGGGACTACATTAAATGCACCACCTTCCCCTATCATAATTGAAATATCATCTGATGAACCAGAACCATCAAATGTAGCTCCTCTTCCTATTCCAACAGACCTATCTAACACAATTGAGCCACCCAATCAATCAAGCCCACCTTTTCCACAAAGGCTACAAGCTGAAGTCCATAAACCTACAGAAGAAGTAGTTTCTGATATCATTGATCAAATTAAGCATGTTTGTGTTAAAATTCCACTCTTTCAAGCAATCAAATATGTACCTATTTATGGGAAGTCTATCAAGGAAGCATGCCTCAAAAATCCTGGAAGAAGGAGAAAGGATCCTCGGGATAGCTATGAGACATTATGCTTGGGAAAGTGGTTGTCCCCAAATACTTTCACCTTGGTAGTCCAGTTGTAGAGGTCAATATTAATGGAAAATCATTAAATAATTCCATGATTGACCTAGGTGAAGCTATCAATTTCATGACTAAAGATATTATGTAGCAACTTAGCATTCCAAACCTTAGGACCACTCCTACTATCTTGTAGCTTGCAAATAGTTTGACAGTTAAGCCTGATTGGATGGTGGAAGATGTTGTTGTGACATTAGACTCTTGGGAATACCCTGCTGATTTCATTATCCTTTTTCCTAAAGATACACTTGGGGGATATCGTATCATCCTAGGTTGGCCATGGTTAGCTACTACATATACCTATATAGGATGTCGTTGAGGAGATATGACCATTTCTGATGGTCTAACTACAAAGAAGATAGCTTTGTATCCACCTGCTCAACCCCAGCCTGAATTAGCAATGCATGTCTGGTCTTATATAGGGGAAGAATCTAAGGAAATCAATTTTGTAGCATAGTTAATGATGCTACAAAGGGACCCTTTCCTACAGCTTCGGGACGAGGATGAGTTAATAACTAATATCCTATAGAATAATTATGGAATGCAGGAACAGTCTTCTAGATGTTCCTCTGACCATCAAAGATCCCTACAGCTTTTATATCATGATTCAGAGTCATACCACCTTCCTACAATTGAATAAATCTACCAAAGCCTTCTTCCCCATGAAATACAAAATCCCTCATTCACTAAAGCTTCCATGATTGAACTAACCAAGAAGATTGAGGTTTCCCTAGGATGTTGCTTAAGCATAAGCAATAAACCAAATCAACAGCAACATCTATCTTTAGCCAAGTTGCTCCAAGATCATAAACAAGCCTTTGGATGTGGTGAAGGGTGTTCCCCTTATTAACACAAACACACAACAAAATCAAGAATAATAATGATTTGCAAAGACAAGAAATGGGCTTTCTATTATCCACCATAAAATGAAATTACAATATTCTAAAATATAACATTCACAGCCACATGGGCATTTTATTACAATATTGTACAAGCCATAGCCACCAGATGCATATCCAGAACCGCCCTAGACAACCCTACAGGCCTTCAATATATAGGCAATTTTAACCACCCAAGAAGATTCCAGAAATCAAACCCTAAAGTTTGAGGCTGACCATCCCTAAGATATTATTATTTATTTTTATTACATTAGACTAGGCCCAAACAACTTTGGAACCCAAAAAGAAATTTTGAAGGAACTTTAACTTTTTTAAGTTTAGCTAGCACAACTTCCAGAGACCATAACTCATCACCCGTTGACCCGATGAGCCACCGTACCCCATTTTGTAAATTCCATGAAGTGCTCTACGACACTTGACTCACACAAGCTCTAGTCAACCAAATTTTTGACCCTATTCAGAGCCTCTAAATCCTTCAAAACTGATTTTGAATTCAAAACTGATTTTGAAGTTTATGTACTCTACTGCCAATACCGAAAATATTTAACATCTACAAAACTAGACTTGATCTGGAAATGAGACTTTACTGGTAGGGTGATACAATCAAAGTGAACCTCCAGACAAGAAAATAGAACATTCTGAGCTCAAAAAAAAAAACTTACTAAAAATAGTAAATTTCCAGAAATAGCAACTCTACACAAAATAGCCCTTATTGAAAAGAAACCAAAAAATATTTTTGGATGATGCAATATTGATCTTACACCAAGGATGCTCCTGCATCAGATACCCAGGGTAATTTGAGAAGTGACACAATCACGTCTTAGGTGTTTAGAGGAAAACCAAGAAGGTCAACCTCCTCCCTGGATAGCCATGATGAATCTTCCACAGGTTGTCCTTTCCATTTAACCAAATATTCTTCATATGTCATGTTCCTTGTGCTTCTACCAACACGACTCTCCAAAATGTCTTCAATCTCCTTTGTAGCTGAAGTAGTTGCTAGAATATTCCACCGTGCTTCTGTGATCTGATCCTCAACACCTCCCTCATTATATTCTGTCAAATCTGAAATGTTAAATACTGGTGAAATATTTAGTTCACTGGGAAACTCTACTTCATAAGCATTTCTTGAATCATGCTTCTTCAGTATTTTGCACAGTCCAAACTTCTTCATCTTCAACTTATTATATGTTCCTATTGGAATAATAGAAAGGTGTGTACTAAGAGGGGAGGGGTGAATCAATACCCTTAAAAAATTTCAAACAAATCTTTGTAATCAAATACTATTTTAACCGACTGAGTAGATTTCTTTCACTAAACATATAAAGTATTGCTAAAATGTAAATTCATGTAATCCAAAGAATAAAACATACATGAAACTTAAGTACACATGACACTAGTATTTTGGTATCACAGAAAACCCCTGTTAGAAGGTAAAAACTATGGTGCGGATGAGACCCACAAAGCTTCACTACTATAGTAATAAAGTAGGATGTTAGAGCTTACAAAGATTGATCACTTCTCGTGACCTTACCCTGTTAGGATTAACAATAAGATCAATTAGAGCTACCTCGTGTGAGGATTTAGAAACACAAATTATGTGTGCACTTTGTTAAGAGATTTATACAAATACGGATAATTCTAATCTGTTAGGAGATTTTAGGATTGTTACAATTGTTAGAGAGTAGAAAAGTTGTGTGATCTGAACATATTACAATCTCAATATTGTGAATACGGATCCTTTAAGTGCAATGAAATTATCACCTTATTGTCAATGATAATACCTTCTGTACTTCTCGGTAGCCTTGTCTTTGTTCTAAAAACTAAATGTTGTGATGTAGTCTTTGTCCTAAAACCCTTGTCTGATCTCTGATGTTTGTAGTATGGCGGCTACTTGATCACCATACATTACAAAATGATATCTTAACATTACATATATAAACCTCTTGACCTAATTAGGGTTTTATAATATCTTATAAAACCTAAGATCAATGGTGTACAAAATTTACCTTGATCATCTATACATAGGAGATATAAATAATTAATACTTGCATTCGTAATTAATGTTCTCCTCGATCTGTGTAAACTGTTATGGTGCAGAACCACACCTAGCTCAACCCCTATGTTTCTTACTTTGTTGTTTGATTTTTGGCATGTACTGACTCTAGCCAAGTTAGGAGAGTTGTGTGGACATTAGAAGGTCAATTTCTTCATTTTCCCTAAGATGGATATGACTAGGTCAATCCATGACTAAATAGTTTTCTTAGGAGTTGTTTTGTGTGTCATTCAAGGAGAGGTTGCAGAAATGAGTCCTAGAGTGAAAAGAGGACTTTTATTAGCTTAGGTTATGTTTTAATGTTTTTACGGATGGTTATATGTCATATGAAAACATTCAAAGATAAAACCTCAAAGGTTGTCTTAATATTGCAAAAGTTGTAAATTCTTGCTAAAGTTGTCAACTTGGCAAAAAAGTGATAAAAATGGAAAAAGAGAGGAGAATTTTTTTTGAGAGGCTAAAGCATGCTTAGACATCATCAATATTCCTTAAGAAACTCCCAAGGAAGATCACAAGTCCTACTTGGTCAAAAAATCCAAAAAGACAAAAAGTTGTTATGACAACTTTTGGATTTTGCATGATAGTTTTGAAGAATATGTTACAAACCAAGTTGGAGGAAGAAATTATGTTTTGTAACATCTCAATCCATGATGGGAGGTTACTTAGGAATTGGAAAACCTATCCAAAACCATGAGCAAGGATCTGTAACCAAGAAGAAGAAGTTTGCATTAACGAAAATTCTGAGTTTTTGAGAAAGATCATTGTTTTTGTGCTTTTTCATTGTATGTATGTGAAAGAGGGAGAAACACCTCATGTTATCTATTGATCCTGGTTCATATGACAGGGATACACATTTTCTCTTCACACCAGGGTTAGATTTGAGTCCGTCATAATCATGTTTTGAAGGATTTTCTCTCTGACTATCACACTTTTTACAGTTTTACAGTGTCATTGTCATTTGCTTGCATGGAGGATACAATGTATTAGAAGCTATGTTTTAGTATTCATTTCATGTTATCCGTGTTCTTATAAGTCTTTTTCACTTATATTTCAAGTTGAAAGGAGTTCATCTTCTCATGCTTTGAAGAGATTTTGTGTAGTGTTATTCTATTGTCACAGTGGACAGTCTTCGAGCTACTTTTTGGTTGCATGAAGAGGTTAATGGATTCAAATCCATGATCTAACCTTTGATCCTTATTGGGCATGTACATGTAGACATTTTTCACTCAATAATAAATTTAGGAAGAGGTCATTTTGATAGGTTTTAAAAAATCTCTTGTGTCTAGGCAGTTTGTTGCCCCAGTTTGAGCAATTTATGGAGATGTGCTTGCATTTCCCTTTCCCACCATAGAAATTTTATGGGTTTTTGGTATATGGGAGTGGGCTTGTATAATATGGTGTGTGTAGGATCAGGGCCGGCCCCAAAAACAAGATTTTGCATTTTTAACATGATGCTCTAGGCGAGTTGATAGCACCCGGCTAGGCAACATCAGAGGTTAAAAGCAAAAGACAATGGGTTGAATGCATTGAAAGCTTCAATCCAAGATTGGAAGAAGTTAGGGGGATGTTTGAAGGAGAAGAATCTAGAAGGAGGGATTCCCAAGTGGATTCTTGCTATACTTTTGAAGTGACCCTAGAGAAGACAGTCTAAAACAACTTGAAATCCTCATTATTAGACCAAGTTGTGACTTTCCAGTGTACGGATAGCTTGAGGAGGTGTGACCTTGAAAATATTGTAGGTCTCCATACAGGGTATCCAGATATCAAATTCATTTATCACCTTGTTAAGGATATTTTTGAGTTAAAGGGAGCAAACCTCTCAAATAGGGCCAATTCTAGTAGCCCTATTTGGGACAAAGTGGACAGTTTGGAGAGTTTGGGTCACTAAACACAATTGATTTGTAATCAGAAGGTGGATTGGGATTAAATAACACCTAAATACATCCCCCATTCACTATGAAGCAAGAAGAAACCATTTTGTGTGAATATACAAAGTGGGCAGCAAGGTAAAACCATCGGTTTAGTAGGCAATTAAGTTGGTGTAACTAGGTGGGGCATTGGGAAGGATAGGATTGTGATCCTATACAGAGTAGGGTATCTAAGTGAACCCAAATAGGCTAGGAGAAAGCCTAAGCAAGTCATTATAGCCAGTAAGGACACCAAAGCAACCACATCTCTACTTACATCAAATTTGTATCAGAGCTTAATTTGATTGGACTTGTGGTAGATGTTCCAGCCAATAGTATCAGTAGGTGAAAACAAGATGGTCACCAATGCAGAGCTTGCAAAGGAAGTAGATGAGAAGAAGAAGGAAATAGAGGATCAAAGGGAAAGGAGTAGACTCCTTGAAGAAGCCTTGGATGAGATGAAGGCAAAACTCCAATAAGTTTCAGATGCAACTAAAAGAAGAGATGGAGATGAAGTTAGTAGCAGCAGAGGGAAGCATAAAGATTATGAATAAGACATGATACCTGAACCAGACCCTCTTATGAATGAGGAGACATTTCTAAAAGCTCTCAAATCCCTAAGAGGAAAAATTCTTGAATGAATTCCATGGTTTACTGGTTAAATGTGACTAGTTGTGGAGTGGATAGAATGTATTGAGAATCATTTTGAATGTGAGGGCATAACTGAAGCACAGAAGGTAAAAGTTGCAAAGTCAAGATTAAGAGTTTTGGCATTAACATGGTGGAAGTACCTCCAAGAAGAGAGGGAAAAGATAGGAAAGAATCCAATTTCAAATTGGAAGGCCATGTTAAAAAAGTTCAAGGAACAATACCCACCTGAGGATTATGAAATCCAGTTACATAACAAGAGGCAGAATTTGAAGCAAAAAGATTTAGATGTGGCTACATACACTGAAGAATTTCAGAAGTTGTGTTTGAGGTCAAGAGTTTGAGAGGAAGAAACTATCAAGGTGGCTAGGTATCTTGGAGGCCTAAAATGGAATATCCAAGAGTAAATCAGTTTATGGACTCCTACAACCGTTCATAAATGTTTCCAACTTGCATTGAAAGTAGAAGAGAAGAACAAAAAGAAATCAAAGTCAAACTTCAGAGGAAGAGGTAGAGGTAGAGAAGGAAGAGGAAAAAGAGGCTATGGTGGAAGAGGATCAAATTCAAGGCAGCAGAATGAGAACAAGCTCACTAAAAAATAGAAAGGAAACTCAAATAGAGGAGGTTTCAGCAGAGGTAGAGGCTCTAACACTAGTTGCAGAGGAAGGAGCAGCAGCAATCAAGGAATTCGAGCATCCTACTTTGCCACCATGAAGTGCTACCATTGCAATCAGCTAGGGCATCCTGCCTATAGGTGTCCTAAAAAAGGTTCTACTTCTCAAGGAGGTGGAAAGAGAGTTAACTATGTCCAAGAAGAATCAAGTTGCAGCAGCAAGCCATCTGAGGTACCTTTAGAAATAGAGGAAGGTGAGATCCTCATGATAAAGAGGACATTGATCAGAGAGCCAAGAAAAGAAGAACCAAGCCAAAGAAGAGCACTCTTTAGAGTGAAGTACAAAATCATAGGAAAGGTGTGTAGGTTCATCATTGACTCGGGCTCAACTGATAATATCATTAGTGAAGAGGTAGTCACCAAGCTAAATTTGAAAAGGATTCCACATGACAACCCATACAAGGTTACATGGCTCAACAAAGGACAGCATGTGTTTGTAGGAGAACAAGCATGGGTAGAGTACTTCATTGTTGGCAAGTACAAGGATAGAGTTCTATGTGAGATTCTTCTCAAGGATGCATGCCACCTTCTACTTGGAAGGCTATGGAAATTTTATAGGAAAGCCATGCATGATGGAACCAAGAATGCATGCTCATTCAAGAAAGATGGAGTGACCTTCAAAATTTAGTCACTGATAGAAGAATGAGAGATGAAAATATCAAATCCAAGTGTGCTCATGGTTGATGAAAAGGAGTTCTTGAAGACCGTAGGAGAAGGAGAAAGAGTTGGGTTTCTTTAGTATTGAAGCCAAAAGATGAAGCTATTGTCAAGAAATTAGAGATACCAAATTAGGTAAAAGAAATACTTGAAGAGTATAGAGACATTGTGAATGATGGCCAGCCCACTCCCCTACCTCCTAAGAGACTTGTTATCCACAAGATTGACTTCATACCAGGAGCTACCTTACCCAACAAAGCTGCCTATAAGATGACCCCTCAACAAAATAAGGAAATAGCCAAACAAATCAAAGAGTTATTAGACCAAGGCCTAATTAGAAAGAGCATAAGCCCATGTGCAGTCCCTACTATTTTAGCACCTAAGAAAGAAGGAGCTTGGAGACTTTGTACTGATTCTAGAGCCATTAATAGAATCACCATTAGATATAAGTTCCCAATACCTAGAATTGAAGACCTAATGGACTGTTTAGGGGAGGCAAAGTACTTCAGCAAAATTGACCTTAAGAGTGGCTACCACCAAATCAGGATAAATGAAGGAGATGAATGGAAGATAGCCTTCAAAAATACAGAAGGTTTGTATGAATGGCTTGTAATGCCATTTGGTTTATCTAATGCTCCCTCAACTTTTATGAGGCTTATGAATGAGGTATTGGTAGAATGCATTGGTAAGTTTGTTGTTGTCTACCTAGATGACATTTTAGTTTTCAGAAAAACTAAGGAGGAGCATATTAGGCATTTGAAAATTGTTTTCAAGAAATTGTATGATGAAAATCTAATGATCAATTTTGAGAAGTGTGACCATGAAACGGGAGCTTGTATATCTCGATTTTGTTGTGTCTCAGGGTGACCTCAAAATGGATCAAGAAAAGGTGGATGCCATTCTAAGTTGGCCTACTCCCAAGGCTGCAACTGGGGTGAGAATTTTTCATGGTCTAGCTCAGTATTACAGAAAGTTCATTAGACATTTCAGTAGGATATTTGCACCTATGTTAGACACCATTAGAGGTGGGATGAAGAAAAAGTTCCAATGGACACCACAAGCTAAGAAAGGGTTTGAAACACTCAAGGAGAAAATAGCATAGTTGCCTACTCTAGTTCTTCCAAGCTTTGATAAGATTTTTAGAGTAGAATATGATGCAAGTAATGTGGCCATTGGGGCTATCATAAGCCAAGAAGGAAGACTAGTAGCTTTCTATAGTGAGAAGCTAAATGATGCAAAGATGAAGCACTCTTCTTATGACTTAGAGTTGTATGCTCTAGTCCAAGCACTCAAGAAGTCGAGGCACTACTTGCTGCCAAAGGAGTTCATAGTATATACTGATAACCAAGCTCTCAGCTTCCTTAACTCTTAGGACAAACTTAGCAGCAAACACATGAAGTGGGTGGAGTATCTACAAGCCTACACTTTCAATATCAAGCATAAAAAGGGAGTACAAAATAAGGTTGTTGATGCATTGAGCAGAAGGTTTCTCACAGTCCAAGAAGTCTAGCTACAAAGCATAGGTATTGATAGCTTCAAAGACCTATATGTTGAAGATGAAAATTTTGCCCAAATCTACAAGGTATGCAAGGAGTTTAAAAACAACTTTCATGGTGATTTTTCTAAATATACCTTGCAGAATGATTTATTGTTTAAAGGAGGTCATCTTTGTGTTCCTAGAGGGTCTATGAGAGAGAATTTGATTCAGGAAAAACATAATGGAGCACTTAGTGGTCATTTTGGAGTCAATAAGACTCAAGATCTAGTCACTGGGTTTTATTTTTGGCCTAGAATGAATAGAGATGTTAGACAGTATGTTGAGAGTAGTGTAGTGTGTCAAAAAACAAAGGGTGCATCTTCCGATGCAGGTCTTTATCAGCCACTTCCAATCCCAACCAGACCATGGGAATGCATAAGCATGGATTTTGTAGTTGGTTTGCCAAGAACAAGGCAGGGATATGATAGTATTTATGTTGTTGTGGATAGATTTAGCAAGATGGCACATTTTATACCTTGCAAGACTATTCATGATGCTAGTAACATTGCTCAATTGTTTTTCAATGGAGTAGTGAGGATCCATGGACTCCCACTTAGTATTGTTCCAGACAGGGACACCAAATTCATGAGCCATTTTTGGAAGACCTTATGGCAAAAGCTTGGCACTAACTTGTCTTTTGGATCTGCCTATCATACATAGACATATGGCCAAACAGAGGTGGTTAATAGGAGTCTTGGTAACTTGCTGAGATGACTCACAAAGGAGTATGGTCAAACATGGGACCAACTCATTGGACAAGCTGAATATGCATACAATGATACAGTGAACACATCAACTGGTACGAGTCCATTTGAAATTGTTTATGGTTTTTACCTAAGAGGGATTTTTGAACTTAGAGAATTGAAGGAAGGAATGCATGGTAGTGGATATGTTGAGGAATTTTCTCATTCAATGAGAGAAGTCGATGAAAGTGTGAGAAAGAACTTGATTGACAATTCTGAAAAGGTGAAGACAAAGAGGGATGTTCACTTTCATATTGGAGACTTTGTGATGGTACACTTGAACAAACATAGCTGCAAAAAGGTGTTCCTCACAAGCTACAGATGAAGAGGCTGGGTCCATGTAAGATACTTGCAAAGTATGGCAACGATGCATACATGGAGCTTCCTGAAGACATTGGGTTGTCACCAGTTTTTAACATTGCAGATTTGGTAGCATACAAAGGACCCACTCAAGATTCTAATCAGACTTCAAGAGGTAATACAAGAGGTAAAAGATCTGAACTTAAACCCTACTCCATCTATGACAGCTGAAAAGATACTAGACTCAAGGGTCTACAAGAAGACTAGGAACAAAGACTACATGGAGCACCTTGTCAAATGGTATGAAAAAGAAGATGTTGATGCTACTTGGATTAGAGAATCAGAGTTCAAAAGGTTGGGCATGGACTCAAACATGCTCAATCCAAGGATGGATTAACCTTTATTTTGTTTGGGGGAGTATGGTGCAAGAGCACACCTGGCTTAACCCCTATGTTTCTTTCTTTGTTGTTTGATTTCTGGCATGTACTGACTCTAGCCAAGTTAGGAGAGTTGTGTGGACCTTAGAAGGTCATTTTCTTTATTTTCCCTAAGATGGGTATGACTAGGTCAATCCATGACTAAGTAGTTTGCTTAGGAGTTGTTTTGTGTGTCCTTCAAGGAGGGGTTGAAAAAATGAGTCCTAGAGTGAAAAGAGGACTTGTATTGGCTTAGGTTATGTTTTAATATTTTTAAGGATAGTTATATTTCATATGCAAACATTCAAAGATAAAACCTCAAAGGTTGTCTTAATATTGCAAAAGTTGTAAATTCTTGCCAAAGTTGTCAACTTGGCCAAAATGTGCTAAAAATGGAAAAAGAGAGAAGAATTTTTGTTGAGAGGCTAAAGAATGCTTATAAATCATTAATATGCCTTAAGTAATGCCCAAGGAAGATCCCAAGTCCTACTTGGTCGAAAAATCCAAAAAGACAAAAAGTTGTTATGACAACTTTTGGATTTTGCATGACATTTTTGAAGAATATGTTGCAGACCGAGTTGGAGGAAGAAATGATGTTTTGTAACATCTCAATCCATTATGGTAGTTTACTTAGGAATTGGAAAACCTATCCAAAACCACGAGCAAGGATCTGTAACCAAGAAGAAGAAGTTTGCAATAATGAAAATTCTGATTTTTTGAGAAAGATCATTGTTTTTGTGGTTTTTCATTTCATGTATGTGAAATAGGGAGAAACACCTTGTGTTAGCTATTGATCCTGGTTCATATGATAATGATACACATTTTCTCTTCACACTAGGGTTAGATTTGAGTCCATCATAATCATGTTTTGAAGGATTTTCTCTCTGGCTGTCACACTTTTTACAGTTTTACAGTATCACTGTCATTTGCTTGCATGGAGGATACAATGTATTAGAAGCTATTTTTTAGTATTCATTTTTTTTTCTCCATGTTCTTATAAGTATTTTTCATTTATATTTTTATTTGAAAGGAGGTCATCTTCTCATGCTTTGAAGAGATTTTGTGTAGTGTTATTCTGCTGTCATAGTGGACAGTCTCCGAGATGCTTTTTGGTTGCATGAAGAGGTTAATGGATTTAAATCCATGATATAAAATTGGATCCTTATTGGGCATATACATGCAGACATTTTTCATTCAATAATAAATTTAGGAAGAGGTCATTTTGATAGGTTTTAAAAAATCTTTTGTGTCTAGGCAATTTGTTGCCCCAGTTTGAGCAATTTATGGAGATGTGCTTGCATTTCCCTTTCCCACCATAGAAACTTTATGGGTTTTTGGTATATGTGAGTGGGATTGTATAATATGGTGTGTGTAGGATCAGGGGCCACAGAAACAAGATTTTGCATTTTTAACATGATGCTCTAGGCGAGTTGATAGCACCTGGCTAGGCAACATCAGATGTTAAAAGAAAAAGGCAGCGGGTTGAAGGCATTGAAAGCTTCAATCCAAGATTAGAAGAAGTTAGGGGGATGTGTGAAGGAGAATAATCAAAAAGTATGGGTTCCCATGTGGATTATTTTTATATTTTTGAAGTGACCCTAGAGAAGACAGTATAAAACAACTTGAAATCCTCATTATTAGACCAAGTTGTAACTTTCCAGTATACAGACAGCTTGAGGAGTTGTGACCTTGAAATTATTCTAGGTCTCCATAGAGGGTATCCAGATATCAAATTCATTTATCACCTTTTTAAGGGTATTTTTGAGTTAAAGGGAGAAAACCTCTCAAATAGGGCTAATTCTAGTAGCCCTATTTGGGACAAAGTGGACAGTTTGGAGAGCTTGGGTTACTAAACCCAATTGATTTGTAATAAAAAGGTGGAATGGGATTAAATAACACCTAAATACATCCCCCATTCACTATGAAGCAAGGAAAAACCATTTTGTGTGAATATGCAAAGTGGGCAGCAAGGTAAAACCATTGGTTTAGTAGGCAATTATGTTGGTATAACTAGGTGGGGCATTGGGAAGGATGGGATTGTGATCCTATACAGAGTAGGGTATCTAAGTGAACCCAAATAGGCTAGGAGAAAGCCTAAGAAAGTCATTATAGCCAGTAAGGACACCAAAGCAACCCCATCTCTACTTACATCACATTATCCAGCTCGGCAAAAAGTTGTTACCTAGATTGATGTGCCAATTTAAACTTTTATGTAACCACTAGTTTACTTGGTAAATATTGTCTCTAGGTGCTCGATGTTCCTTGTGTATATCAGTGTATAATGTGTGCTCGGTGTACACTGTTGCTCGGTAAGTCTGTCTGCTCCATGATCACTGCACTTGATTAGCTCTACACATGACCAGTGCACTCGGTTAACTCTACACTCAGTGATCATACCGACTAGTCTATCTTTAAATTTGTTACTGAATGGGTATTTGAATGCTTGAATAATAATGACAACCTTCAAAGATTATTTGGAGTAACATTCTCCCCCTTTGGCATTAGTATCAAAAACTTGTATATGTAGATGTAGTATACACACATCAACTTATAAATAGTGCCTATACATAGTGACTCCCCCTGTGTACATGCTCGGTATACACATAGGTTTCCCCCTTTGTTGAAATTAATGACAAAAATAAATAACATACAAATTTTCAAAAACATTAGGATGGGTCTTCTGTAGATTTTCCAATAACTTATCTCATTCCTCCTTTAGATGCTCAAGAGTTAATTGCTCTAGGTTCAGTTAATTTTGTAACAATCATCGCAGCATTCAGTTTTCACAACAGAGACAAGGCTACCAAGTAGTACAAAAGGTATTATCAATCACAGTAAGGTGATAATTTCATTGCACTTAAAAGATCTATATTCACAATATTGAGATTTTAATATGTTCAGATCACACAACTTTGTTACTCTCTGACAATTCTAACAATCCTAAAATCTCCTAACAAAGTAGACTTAACTGTGTTTTATAAATCTCTTAACAGAGTGCACACATACTTTTTTTTGCTAAATCCTCACACGAGGTAGATCTAATCGATCTTATTGTTACTCCTAACAGGGTAAGGTCACCAAAAGTGATCAATCTTTGTAAGCTCTAACAGGCTATTTATTACTGCAATAGTGAAGCTTTGTGGGTCTCATCCCCACTGCAGTTTTACCTTCTAAAAGGGGTTTTTTGCGATACCAAAATACTAGTGTCATGTGTACTTAAGTTTCATGTATGTTTTTTATAGTTTGGATTACATGCATTTATATTTCAGTAGTACTTTACATGTTTGGTGAAAGAAATCTACTCAGTCGATTAAAAGAATATTTGATTACAAAGATTTGTTTGAAAGTTTTTAAGGGTACTGATTCTCCCCTCCCCTCTCAGTACACACATTTCTATTATTCCAACAGTTCCTACTGGAAATCTCTCCTTTCTCAAAAACCATGACTTCATCTCCCACCTGGAATTCCTTGTCTCATTTTCTTGTCTTCCTTAGCCTTGTATTGTGTATTCATTTTGTTAATATGTTGCCTCACCTCCTCATGCAAATTCTTCAAATGTTCTGCAAAGTCTTTAGCTTCAGCACTACTTGTCTCTCCTTTGTCAAACTTTCTTAATTCTGACACATTTCTGGGACTACTTCCATACACTATATGGAATGGTGATTTACCATTTCTCCTATTGACAGAATAAAAATATGAAAATTTTGCTTTTGGTAAAACCAAATCCCATCCCTTTGGTTTATCTCCAACCAAGCATCTCAACAGGCTTCCCAAACTCCTATTCTCAACTTATGTCTGTCCATCAATCTGTGGATGGTGTGCTGAGCTGAACTTCAAATCTATCTTCAACCTTTTCTACAAGGTTCTCCAAAAGTACCCAACAAACTTGGTGTCTCGATCTGAAACTATGCTCATTGGTAAGCCATGTAGTCTTACCACCTCCCTTAAAAATAATTATGCTACATGGAAAGCATCATTAGTCTTTTTGCAAGGAATGAAATGTGTCATTTTTGAAAACCTATCCACCACTACAAAGATGGAATCATGTCCTCTCTGAGTTCTTGGTAGGCCAAGAACAAAGTCCATACTAATATCCTCCCACGGCTTCTCTAGTACAGGTAATGGCTGATATAACCTTGTATTCTACTTCACTCATTTTTCCATCTAACATACCCTACAACCTTGTACAAATTTATTAACATCCTGCTACAACTATGGCTAATAATAATTCTCACTAACCAGAGAAATGGTTTTATCTCGCCCAAAATGTCCAGCTAGTCCTCCACTATGCTTTTATTTGATTAAATTCTCCCTCATGGAGCTCTTCGGAATGCACAACTAACTACCTCTGAACAACTATAGACACCCAAAAATGGACAAGCTTGCGACTTTACATTAAAAACACTAATTTTCATCTATTAGTTAATGGTTTTTTAATCATTAATTAATCATCTATTTTCCTCTTAATTTATCCAAATCATCTAATCAAATTCCCAAAATTAATTAAATAATTAATTTTATTTAATTAAATAGCTTTAATTAATTAATTACCATTAATTGATTAATTGAACTCAATTTCCTATAATTTAAATTCAAATATTTAAACTTACTAATTAAATTCTTCCAATTAAATTAATTTAATTTTCATCAAATAAAGCAATTCTTAATTAAAAAGAATTCAATTATCTCACATGTTGAAAACAATTATTAAATAAATGAATTAAATATTCATTTATCTTCAAAGAGATAACTCCAATCAGATCACATGGGTTACTCCACCCATCTCTCCAGTCCACATGGGTAACTTCACCCACCTCTTCAGTTCAAAAAGGTAACTCATAAATTAGCTCTTCAGTTAACCAAACTCTATCTCCTCTTTACCAAATGAAGAGATGGAGTTTACTGAGGACCTCTCTTGCTCCTTTTGATCTCAATCATTCATCTCCCCATCTCTGGGATTGATCTCAACCATTCATATCATCACCAATTCCTATATAATAAACCCTTCATAACCATTTGAAGGATCTAGAATTTCAAGCTCTCGTGCGCCATTACTCTGTCAGTTTGGTTCTAGCATTCAAGCCATCTTGCGATCACACACCTGTTTCAATTAGCAACTTCTCAACACTTCTCAAGTCATAGACGTTGCCCCGCCAATACTGAGCATCAAGGACAACGTTTCAAAATGAGTAGAGATAGACAATAGAAGCTTCAAACATCGTGGGGTTTGCATTCATTTGTTTTCCTTTCTCTTGCTTGTACATTTTATTGATTATGTTTCATTGTTATTCATTATTGGTAGTATTGTGTATTTGGTTTATATCAATTGTGAAACCTTTGCTACTGACCCTTGCCTTTGGAAAGCTTGGGAATCACGGATCACGAAAAGGAGGCGTACATTTTGGTGAAGGGTTATCAAGAGAGCAAGGGGCAAGCACGCCCAGTCAATCAAATGTCACAACCATGAGCTTTGCGAATCAGCATTGGGCTCATCTGACACGGCTTTATCAATCTATCAATTCAATCAACAAGCAACAGGCGACCAAGCCAAACTATCAATTGTCACAATCATGAGCTTTGCGAACAAGCATTGGGCACATCTGACACAGCTTAATCAGCTGCCAACAAGATCAGAGCAATCAAATCTATCAATCAATACTGTCACAATCATGAGCTTTGCGAACAAGCATTGGGCACATCTGACATAGCTTGATCAACTGCCAACACGATCAAAGAAATCAAGCCAACAAAGCCTATCCAAAGAGTTTGAGCCAATCAAGAGAATCCAACTGCATCGAGGAACCATACAAAAAAATTTTGACTAGGTCAGTCAAGTCGGTCAGATGTCAGTCTATATTTTGGGGTTATGTTCTTACGCTACTCCAGGATCCACCATGTTGTCAATACCTTGGTGAAAACCTGGCAAACAGGCGCCAAGTGTTCAAATCCAGCTTCACCATCACTAAGCTCCAAAAGCTTGAACAGACTTCAAAATGCAAGATTGAATATCTCAAGCTATATCCAGAAGCACAAAACCCTTATGAGCACCAAGCCTTTACCTATGGTTAATACTGGTCCACCAGACTAGGGGGCAATTCCAAATGTCTAGAAAAATCCTAAAAATTGGAAAACTCATCAAAAATCCTACAAAGATCAAAAATCAAGAGAAAATCAATCTTCATCAAAAACATTCAAAAAAATTGCAAAAATCCCAAAGCAATAAAACCAACTCGGTTATCAAGAAAGCAAGGGGCAAGCACACCCAGTCAATCAAATGTCACAACCATGAGCTTTGCGAATCAGCATTGGGCTCATCTGACACGGCTTTATCAATCTATCAATTCAATCAGCAAACAACAGGCGACCAAGCCAAACTATCAATTGTCACAATCATGAGCTTTGCGAACAAGCATTGGGCACATCTGACACAGCTTGATCAGTTGCCAACACAATCAGAGCAATCAAATCTATCAATCAATACTATCACAATCATGAGCTTTGCGAACAAGCATTGGGCACATCTGACACAACTTGATCAGCTTCCAACACGATCAAAGCAATCAAGCCTATCCAAAGAGTTTGAGCCAATCAAGAGAATCCAACTGCATCGGGGAACCATACAAAAGTGTTGACTAGTTCAGTCAAGTCGGTCAGATGTCAGTGTATATTTTGGGGTTATGTTCTTACGCTACTCCAGGATCCACCATGTGAGGAGAGTAGCTATGATATATCATGACTTATTTTCTTTGATTGATGTCTGTTGAATGTTCACTTCGATCTCAAGGCCATGATGATTTAGGATAAATGCGGTAGGCGCTGTCACTTATCTGGTAGTTGCGCAGTTCCACGATCTGAGCTTAACCCTGGGAAAGAATTGGACATTCCTTCTCTTTTATTTTTGCTTGTTTGGTTTATAGAATCAAGAGCTCGCAGCAATATTCAGATGGACTCTGAGTTGCTTTGGAGTTATATCTTGGTTTCTATGGTCTTTCCCTTTATGTTGCAAACAAGAGCTCACGATGCTATCCAGATGGACACTAGGTGCGTAGGAGTTCTATCTTGTTTGTTTGGCTTTCCCTTTCAAAAATCAAGAGCTCACAGTGTTATCCAGATGGACTCTGGGTACATAGGAGTTATATCTTGTTTTCTTTGTTTTAGATTAATTCAGAGAACAAGCGGTATCTAGATGGTCAATATCTGGGTGCTTTTGGCTCTCTTTCTTTTCAAACAGGGAACATAGTTGAATCCAGATGGTCAATATTTGGGTGCACTATGGGTCTCTTTATATTCAATCTCTCTACTCCTTCCGCTATCAAGAGGTCCTAGCGGTATCCAGGTGGTATGTGATCTGGATCATTCGACGCTCTTCTGGAATATCAGAAAATACAAAAAAGATGCAATGATGACAAATATGGGAAACAGGGGCACCGACTTGGCACATTCATCCTTTCTATCAGATCAAATCTATCCAAAAAATGCAAAAAGAAAACTTTTCTATCATCAAATTCTATTAGATCAATCTCAAAGCACATCTATCCAAACTAACTTCTTTCTAACTAACACATGCATTACTCAGATATTTTGTGCATAGTAGATTGCGTTCATTCATTAAGTGCATCAAAAAAAAAACATGGTAGTTGCATACATGATAAAGCATAAAAACACATGCATCCATAAGAATCTCATAAAAACATGCATCTCATTTACATCATCCTGCATGACATGTCAGTATCATAGGAAAAGTAAATCATCCATATACGAGTCTGCATAATAGAAACACATTGCATATACATCTCATCATCTAAACCACCAAATCATGTAGAATCATACATATAG
>MU224784.1:344106-366273 GCA_018584345.1 Thuja plicata | reverse complement strand
TCCCCCTACCCCTACCACCATCTCTACCAGCATCCCTCCCTCCCCTGCCACCACCTCTCCCTCCACCACGGCCTCCCCTACCACGTCGTACCTGTCGGGCCCTCCTCATAATAGTCCTGGGAACAGGACGTGAAACATCTGTCAGAGCAATCGGTCAATGCTATAACCAATGTGCATCATACTGCAGTGTAGTGCCTGCAAAAGACAAATTCAACTATCAGTACCAGAGCAGATAAAGACATAAAGTACCATCACAAGATATGAGCAATCACAGAACAGAAAGGAAGTACATAAGCAATAAGAAACAAGACAAACCTGGGTCTACAGTGGAAGAGCGCCAGGTCCATGCAACAGGAAGCAACCCTAAGAACTCAGTGCAAGCAGCATCAAGTGACACTACAGCACCCCAAACACGTGCATCCCTTGACCTCCGAGCAAAATATGCATAGAAATCTGATACATCCTGTTGCTCACCAAACTGGCGCAACACCCTGTCGGTGTTGTGAAAATTGATCATATGCACATGATCGGTCACGCGACCAATCAAGTATCTCCGCTATCGACAAAATGGGAGATGTATGTCCTCTCCATCCCAGACGAGACAATCTATGTACGGCCTCCAGATAAAATAAGGAATCATATCTAGCTTCTGCCGCCAGTATGAAAGATGACCCATATGAGTTTGGACAATAGCACCATCATACATGAACACATATGGCCTATCTGTTAGGAGAGCACAGGCACCAATAGGACGACAGACTGCTATATGCTCCCATGCCCAAATCTGTAACAAAGTAGCACCACAGCTAAGCGACTTACCATCAAGGTAAGCCACATACAACATGTGAAAATGCAAGTGGGCCAACATGCATGGACCCCAAGCAAAGATGGTATGGTCCCAGACCATACTTTGTAAAACACCACCAAAGCCGACAAAAAAACCACGTTGTCGACGATCGGGGCATAGAAGCCCACATATCAAACTACCCAGCAGGGTAGACAATCTATCAAGGCCTAATCCAAATCTAGACCAAGGAATGTCATAATCGTCAACAAGCCCGAGCTGATCTCGGGGCAATCCAGAGAGCTCAGTCAATGCAGTAACACCAGTGCATGTGGAATACTCCAAAAGCTCGCCCTGGATAGGGAGTTGGAGGATGCGATACACATCCTCCAAAGTCACGGTACACTCCCCAGTGGGTAGCCAGAAAGTGCACATCTCTGAGTGCCATCGCTCTACAAGAGCAGAGATCAGACCCCTATTGGTCGTGATCTCTGGCATATAACACAACCAGTACAATCCAAGATCACGGAGAACTGACCTCTCATCCTTGGTCAACTAGAATCGATACACGAGTCCCGCTGATCTGGACTCCCGATAGCGCAAGATACGCCCAATGAACTGCACATACAGCCAAAAAATAGAAAATTATTAGTTTCAATCATTAAGGAAAGCAACAGAAACTACAAAAAGAAAATAACAGACATAGAACACAAGCAAACAATGCAAAAAAAATCAATTGCAGTAATTAACCAAGTCATATGCGGTACTTTTATGCGATTGTAAAATAGAAATAGCAAGTGCGGCACACAAATTTCAAATGCGGCATTTTACAAACCCAACTGCGGCACACTTATCAATTGCGGTATTTAACCAACAATTACGGCATTAAAACTGCAATTGCGGCAAAACCGTAGCTGATTGCGGCACACATGTCAAATTTTCAAAAAAGTGCAAATTTTAAAAGCAATAAATGACACGCAAAGTGACAAAACTCACCAGATGTCCAGAGCCAACAGGTCTACGATAGGTACAAACTCAATCAGAGATGTGCATTACGCCAGGAAGGCCAGTCATCGCTCGAAAACAGAAGGAAATGAGGCAAAAATGAAAAGGCAAACTCACCAAGATCTCAGGGCTCCACGATCGCAATGTGTCAAATGAAAAGCTCTCTTCGTTGCTTATAGGGGTTTTGGAAAACTCTAATTTCACTAGGAGCTCTGAAATTTCTTCCCGGTCCCCAGAAACTTTGATGGTCAATTACAGGGGCATATTAAGGTATTTTTCAGATCCATCAGCTACCCAGTTCCACAAATAGCAGTTTCAACAAATCAACGCTCGTCTCGCGACTTTTCGCTCAAATTTGTTAAGGGGGCATAAATACACCTACTACTGCCAGGGCAAGCTGGGGCAAAATCAAAGAATCTTTGACACACTACAATAAGTCACATCACATCAAAGAGGGGCAAATGTAGACACCCTAAAATGGACAGGCTTGCGACTTTACATTAAAAACACTAATTTTCATCTATTAATTAATGGTTTTTTAATCATTAATTAATCATCTATTTTCCTCTTAATCCATTCTCCAAATCATCTAATCAAATTTCCAAAATCAATTAAATAATTAATTTTATTTAATTAAATAGCTTTAATTGATTAATTACCATTAATTGATTAATTGAACTCAATTTCCTATAATTTACATTCAAATATTTAAACTTACTAATTAAATTCTTCCAATTAAATTAATTTAATTTTCATCAAATAAAGCAATTCTTAATCAAAAAGAATTCAATTATCTCACATGTTGAAAACAATTAATAAATAAATGAATTAAATATTTATTTATCTTTAAAGAGATAACTCCAATCAAATCACATGGGTTACTCCACCCATCTCTCCAGTCCACATGGGTAACTTCACCCACCTCTTCAGTTCAAAAAGGTAACTCATAAATTAGCTCTTCAGTTAACCAAACTCTATCTCCTCTTTACCAAATGAAGAGGTGGAGTTTACTGAGGACCTCTCCTGTTCCTTTTGATCTCAACCGTTCATCTCCCCATCTCTGGGATTGATCTCAACCATTCATATCATCACCAATTCCTATATAATAAACCCTTCATAACCATTTGAAGGATCCAGTATTTCAAGCTCTCGTGCGCCATTACTCCATCAGTTTGGTTCTAGCATTCAAGCCATCTTGCGATCACACACCCGTTTCAATTAGCAACTTCTCAACACTTCTCAAGCCATAGACACTGCCCCGCCAATACTGAGCATCAAGAACAGCATTTCAGAAGGAGTAGAGAGAGACAATAGAAGCTTCAAGCATCGTGGGGTTTGCATTCATTTTTTTTCATTTCTCTTGCTTGTACATTTTATTGATTATGTTTCATTGTTATTCATTATTGGTAGTATTGTGTATTTGGTTTATATCAATTGTAAAACCTTTGCTATTGACCCTTGCCTTTGGAAAGCTTGGGAATCACAGATCACAAAAAGGAGGCGTACAAAAACATATCATCCTGGATTATAAAATCCAACCATTTGGTTCAATCCATAGTAACGGGTTCTCTACAAGCTTTCCAAGCTTCGCCAAAATCTGGATCTTTGGGATACAAACTCTTGAGTTCCTTGAACCCAACAATCTCAATCTGCATCTCTGTGAGCAAAATCAGTCTTCTGCTAAGGGCATTTGCAACCCTATTAGACTTCCCACTCTTGTGTTTCAAAACAAAAGTGTAACTCTGCAAAAACTCAACCCATTTCAAATGCCTTTGATTCAACTTTCCTTGACTATTCAAATATTGCAAAGCTTGATGATTAGTAAATAAAACAAATTCTTTTGGAAAAAGATAATGTTTCCACTTCCTCAATGCCTGAACTATAGCATAGAACTCCTAATCATAAACAGAATATTTTCTCTTGGCATCATTCAACTTCTCACTAAAATAAGCAATGAGTTTACCTTCATGGCTCAAAACTGCTCCAATAGCATTATCACTAGCATCATAGTGTACTTGAAACACCTTGTTAAAATCTGGAAGTGCTAAAACAGGTTGTTTTGTAACTTTTCTTTTCAACAATTCAAAACTCTTATCTTCCCCTCCAGTCCACTTAAACTCTTTCATATCCCCTCTTATTGTTTCAGTCAAGGGTCCACATATACTACTGAAACTTTGAATAAAATTTCTGTAAAAGATAGCCAAACCGTGAAAAGATCTTACCTCAGTAGCACTCCTTAGGGTAGGCCACTCGAAGATAGCCTTCACCTTCTCTGGGTCCATTTTTACCCTTCTGCTGAGACTACAAATCCCAGATACACTAACTCCTTCACAATACTGCACTTATTCATATAAATCAGCAACTTCTCTTCCCTTAACCTCTCAAAGACCTTACGAATATGCATTATATGTTCTTCCTATGTCTTAATGAAGATCAAAGTATCATCCAAGTAAACTATGACAAAATTACCCAGAAATTCTTTTGAGTACTTCATTCATGAGCCACATGAATCTGTGCGGTGTGTTGGTTAGCCCAAAAGGCATGAATAACCACTCATACAAACCCTCCTTTGTCTTGAAGGTTGTCTTCCATTCATCTCCTTCGTTGATCCTGATTTGGTGATACCCTCTTTAGGTCTATATTTGTGAAATACAAAGCTTTACTCAAACAATCCATAATATCATCCATTCTTGGTAAGGGAAATTTATACTTGATAGTGATCTTATTGATAGCCTGAGAATTTGTACACATCCTTCATTCTCCATTTTTCTTTGGTGCTAATACCGTTGGTACAACACATGGGCTCAAACTCTCCCGAATCAATCCCTTCTACAACAACTCATGCACTTGTATGTTCAATTCCTCACTCTCAGATGGACTCATCCTATGGGCTGCCTTGTTTGGAAAACAAGCCCATGGGATCAAGTCCATCTGATGATTGATCTTTCTCACTGGTGGTAATCCATCAGGTACATTATCAAAAACAATATCTTGAAACTCCTCCAACAAGTATGCAACTTCTGCAAGTACATCTTCTACTTCTTCTTTACCCACTTTTGGAATTAGGGAAAAACACATATGTTCATGTCTCATACCTTCTAAGAACTTTCTTCCATCAACTAAACATATTATGGCATTACTACATACATTTTCTCATGTTTCCTTCAATAGCTTCAGCTTGTGTCGGACTCCATCCTTTGTCAAAGATCAAGTATTAGCATGACCATCATGTATGGAATGCATGTCGAACTGCCAAGGCCTTCCCACCAAAAAATGGCATCCATCCATGGGGATTATATCGCAAATTAACTCATCTCGGTAACTTCCAATCTTGAACTTCACTAAGCACTTCTCATTGACCAGGACCTTATGGTCTTCCTGCACCCAGAAAATTTTGTATGGATGGGGGTGTTTTTCCCTTTTCAGCTTTTAAATTTGTGACCATTTCTTCTAATACCATATTATCAGTGCTTCCACCATCAATAATCAAATCACAATACTTATCCTCACACTTGCATCTAGTGTGAAATAGGCTCTTCCTCTGATCTAAGCTCTTCTCTTCATTTATCAAGATCCTCCTAGGTAAAAACTAGGGTTTCTCCTCTCTCAGCATCATCTGAGTGTTCTGACTGAGCTTCTTCATTTGCATGTGCAACTCATGCATGGCCTTCAATCCTCCTATTTGTCCTTCCTTGACGATGTGGGCATTCATAGGCTCGATGTCTTTCTTCTCCGCAATGGAAACATGTTCCACGAAAACCTCCTCTTCCTGATCCTTTCCCTCTTCCTCTTCCTCTCTAATCCCTATTATTTTGATCATAGAAATGATTGAAATTATTTCCCCTATGATTCTGACTACTACTTGAATCGTCATTCTTTTTCTAATCTTCATTCCAGCCTCCATAAGACCGTCTGTCAGATCTTCCACTATAGCCTCTTCCAGCTTTCTTGCTTTCAAAATTCTTGTTCAGCTTCTCTTCCACCCATAAGGAAAAATGGTATGCCTCTTCAATGTTGGTCATTATAACCAGACTCAACTCATCCTAAATACTTGGCTTCAATCCATAAAGATAATGGGAAACCTTTTCCTTCTCAGGTTCTGCATGACCTGTTCTAATGAGGACTCGGTAGAACTCTTATATGTACTCCTACACAGATTTTCCCGCTTTTTTCAACCCTTTCATTTTCCTCAGCAGATCAAGCTCATAATCAACGGGAATGAATTGTCTCTTCAACTTCTCCATCATTCAATCCCGTCTTGTGATTTTCTCCTTTCCTCTTCTATTCCTCTCCAACTGAGTCTCCTGCCACCAAATTTTTGCATGGCCCTTCAGTTTGGCCTTCGCAAATTTAACCTAATCTAGATCTTTGACATCTTCATACTCAAAATTTTCTTCTAGATCATTGATCCATTCGATCAACTCCTTTGGGTTAATATTTCTCGAAAATGTGGGAACTTCAATCTTGGGTCTCTTTCCAATCTTGGAAATGGCCCTCAAAAGCAAATCATGTTCAGGATCTCTAGGCACTTCTAGTGCTTCTTGGTCACCTTGTCCTTCTTCAAATTCCTCTTCACTTTCATCTCTAACCGCAATATTCATTCCTCTACGCAGCTCCTCTTGCAATGCTTGCACTTGTCTCTGGAGGACTCTAAAACCCTCTTATGGCACGCCTGCAACTCTCCCGCCATGGTTCCTTCGTGGAGGCATTTTCGATTCTTATCACTCGAACCCACAACCACAGTCCTAATGCAAACTGCCTCACAGTTGGTGATCTGTCTACACACACAGGGACTCTTGCTCTGATACCACTTGATGAAGGGTGCCCCCTTATTAACAAAAACACACAACAAGATTGAGAATAATAACAATTTGCAAAGACAGGAAATGGGATTACTATTATCCACCATGAAATGAAATTACAATATTCTGAAATATAACATGCACATTCAGAATTATAACATGCACAACCAAATGGGCATTTTATTACAATATTATGCAAGCCAGGGCCACCAGATGCATATCCCAAAACTGTCCTAGACAACCCTACGACCCTTCAATATATAGGCAATTTTAACCGCCCAAGAAGATTCTAGAAATCAAACCCTAAATTTTGAGACTGACCATCCCTAAGATATTATTATTCAATTTTATTACATTAGAATATGCCCAAACAACTTCGAAACCCAAAAAGAAATTTTGAAGGAACTTTTACTTTTTCAAGTTCAGGTAGCGCAACTTCCGAAGACCATAACTCATCACCTATTGACCTAATGGGCCATAGTAGCCCCATTTCGTAAATGACATGAAGTGCTCTACACTGCTTAACTTGCGCAAGCTCCAATCATCCAAGGTTTTGACCCCATTCAGAGCCTCTAAAGCCTTCAAAATTGAGTTTGAAGTTTATGTACCTTGCTACCAATACCAAAAATATTCAACATCTACATAACTAGACTTGATCTGGCAATGAAACTTTACTAGTAGGCTAATACAATCAAAGTGAACCTCCAGGGAAGAAAATAGAACATTGTGAGATCAAATGAAAAACTTACAAAAAATAGTTAATTTCCAGAAATAGCAACTCTGCACAAAATAACCCTTATTGAAAAGAAACCAGAAAATATTTTTGGGTGATGCAAGATTGCTCTTACACTTAGGATGCTCCTACATCAGGATGGGATTATGGGGATATGAAGGGGTTAGATCTTAAGTTGTGTACCCATAGGATATATCTCAAGGAGGATAAACCTCATATCAGACAGTTTCAAAGAAGATTCAATCTTGCTCTACGGGAAATAGTTAAAATTGAATTGTAAAAATCAAATATGGTTTCATATACCCTATATCAGATAGCCAATGGTTTCTCCCTTAGTGATAGTGCTTAAGAAATGGGGTAAATGGAGGGTGTGTGTCGATTATAGGGAACTCAATAATGTCACCAAGAAATACCACTTTCTTTTGCCTTTCATTGATCAAGGTTTGGACTCTCTAGCAGGCAACAAGTATTTTTCATTCCTAGATGGGTATAGTGGGTATAACCAGATCCAGATTCTTCTTGAGGATCAAGAAAAACTACCTTTACCTGTCCTTGGGGAACCTATGCATACTTTGTATTTCCCTTTGGGATTTGTAATACACCAGCAACATTTCAAATAGAAGTTATTAGTATCTTTTCAAATATTTCTCATGACTGCATGGATATCTACATGGATGATTTCACAACATATGGTGTTACGTATGAAGAAGCATTGGCCAATCTTGGAAAAGTTATGAAAAGATGTGAAGAGCATAACCTATCTTTGAACAGTGAGAATTATTTTATGATGATGCAAGAGGGAGTAGTCCTAGGGCATTATATATTTGAAGTTGGCATACAAGTCAACCCTACCAAAATAGAAGTTATCCTTAACCCACCCACACCAACAAGGCAGAAGGATGTTAGAAGTTTCTTAGGGAATTATGGCTACTATAGGAGATTCATAAAGGATTTCATAAATATGGTTGGCCCAATGTATACTCTTCTTGAAAAAGACTCAGACTTCCAATGGATTGCAGCCTGTGATGAATCCTTCCTGCAGCTGAAATATGTTCTCACTCGGGAACCTATTTTAAGAGGTCTAGCTTGGTCATTACCATTCCATATACACGTTGATGCCTCAGACTTTGTTGTAGAAGTCATCTTAGGATAGAAGGATGGTACTATAAAGAATGTTATATATTTCATCAGTGAGAATCTACAAGGACCTGAATTATACTATATTGTCACATAAAAGGAGTTGCTAGTTGTGATCTATGCCCTTAACAAATTTTTCCATTATATAACAGTGTATTAGATATGTGTCCATACTAATCATGCAGCCATTAGGTATTTGATGAACAAGCATGCAATAACTATAAGGTTAACACAATGGCTTTTGTTAATGCGGGATTTTGACCTCACCATAATAGATAAACCAAGCAAGGCTAATGTGGTCGTTGATTTCTTGTCTAGACTACAAAATGCTAATGATTCCACAGTCATTGATGATAGCTTTCTGGATGATCATTTGTTCTCTATCTCAACTAAAATGCCATGGTATGCAGACATTGCAAACTATTTATCCTCTAACAAGATACCTCCCTACTTTTCATCAAAGGAAAAGAGGCTCCTAGTCGAGAAAAAATTCAACTTTTCTTAGATTGCAAATTGTCTATTTTGCATTAGCCCTGATCGGGTTATGAGAATATGTGTGCGTGAGGATGAAACATATGATATCCTCCATGCATGTCATGATGAACCATGTTGAGGTAATTTTTCAGCAAAGCGGACAGTCGTGAAAGTGTCGACAACTGGGTATTATTGGCCTACATTACACAGGGAGGCAACAAGCTATACCAAAAAATGTGAAAGGTGTTAGAGAATGGGCAAACCTACCAAATTGGAAAAAATTCCTTTATGCCCACAGGTGGTAGTCACACGTACGGCTAATTTATCCCCCATCAAATGATAATTCTTATATTTTGGTGTGCACAAACTATCTTACAAAATGAGTGGACATACGGGCCATGAAGCATGCTCGAGACAACAGGGTTGCTGAATTCTTATATGAAGAAATCTTCACCAGGTATGGAGTTCCTCGAGAATTGGTGATAGACCAAGGAGCACAATTTACGTCTACCTTGAGTACCGCCTTGATGAATGGGTATGATATCAGGCACCCTAAGTCTAGTCCATATCACCCTCATGAAAATGGATAGCCTGAGATAACTAATAGGGAGATTGAGTCTATCCTCACTAAAATGATCTAGCTGCACAAGAAAGACTGGAGTAGCAGACTCCCTGAGGTTGTTTGGGCTTACAGAACTACTTGGAAAACTACAACAGGATTCACACCCTTTGAGTTGTTGTATGGAAAGTCATCCATGATGCCTATTGAATTTGAGCATAAAAATCTTCGCACAGCCTTGGAGCTTAACATTGATCTTCCTGCAGCACAACGGGGCATACTTTTGCAAATTAATGCACCCGATGAGATGAGTAAATGTGCCCTGACGCAATGAGGTAGTTCAACTACAAATGAAGAAGTGGCACGACTCTCACATCAAATCCAAGAAGTTTGTTCCTGGTGAGTGGGCACTGTTATATGACTCGCTTCCACGAAAATCAAGGCAAGTTTACTAACCAATGGTTATGCCCCTATGAAATTGAGAATGTATTTGATAATGGCACTGTACAATTGAAAATAATTAATCAATTTTGGTTCAATTTTTTGTTCAATGGACATAGACTCTATCTATACCATAAACCAATCCCTAAGGATGAGTTCCTGCAACAATTCACCTCTCCGCAACAACCATCACTTCCTGCAGCCGAAGGCAAAATCCTTATGTTGATCTCTTGTCTCTAATGTTGACATCACATGCAGATAATAATAAACATTTCCTTTTCTTCAGGGGACCTTTTTCTCCATAATAAATTCCTTCATTACATCCCATTCCATGTGTCTTTCATTCAACTCATCACTCCACTTCACCCTCTTACTCAGTCGTACTCTCAACACACATCAACACAACCTATTTATGAATTGATACATACAGTTGGCACTGATCCTCCAAGTACGCACATGCATTTCTTTCACCACTTGATTTATTTATTGTTGCATGATGTCGATATTATATATCTATATATTACATTTATTAAACATTCACCATACAAGATTCGGCGTGTGCAAACACATGACAACCTTTTAGTAGGGGACAAGGTTATTGTATGTCATTCATCACCTTTACATATTTCCTAAAGAGTTGAGGTTCGCTTAATTGTCTGAATTGACCAAAAAGTTACGTCATTGTCATAATTAGCTCGCAGCCTTAGTACATAGTGATTTGATTGATACTACGTGAGAATTCAAAAACTTCAAAATTCCAATTACCAACCTTATGATTTGTTGTAATCATAGTAGAGTGTGTCATTCCTACTGCTTTTTTATATCATTTTTTGCACCTATAATTTTGCTCTCCAAAATTTTGAATTTGGTTTAAGAAGTTCTGAGTGAAGGGTATTCACAGCAGCAGGGTTTGTGTCTTTTGGTAAGAGTTGACAAAGGAATTTGAGTGCAAAATTCTCACAATGGGTGGCTCGCCAATCTGCCATGAGCCACTGGACCACTCGGTCTTACTGCACGATCAAGCAAGTTTGCAGACTTTCAACAATATGGGGTGGTTAAGCTATTTTTTCAGGTTAAACGACTTTGATGAAGAAATTTCCTTCAAATTTTTAAATACATTCAATGATGAAGAAGCTCGGGTGAGAGGGTTGAGAGTTGTTACTTCAGAAGAAAGGATAGCCGATATCTCTGGCCTACCAATTGTAGGTGAGCCATACCCACATGGTCATGATTCCAGGTCAGCTAGAGTGGAATTCACAATAAGAGGCGACCCTCAGTTGGAGGTAGACAAGAAAGGAACTAGACGGTTGTCTCTGCCTCCACCATACCCTCAGCTAGCCACGTATATCATCATGTATTTCACCTATGAAGGCTGTTTTTCATGTTTGCATGCAGTACATTTAAAATTGTTGAGGCATTTGAGACACAATCGTCAAATGAATGTATCCAATTTCCTATATACATTGTTATCTTTGAGTTCTAAGGAGGTCAGAAAGGGAAAACAAAATATTGTAGCACATCATGGGTTAATCAAATTGTTAGTTGAAAGGTCTTTGAGGGATGTATCACCCATGGGATGGGAAGAATTTGTCTCAACCAGGGAAGTAAAATTACGAGATGTAGGGCCTAGTGCAAGGGTTATTACGGAACAGATAGAAACTCCTAAGGGAGCCTCTAAGAAAATATTTGAGCCTTATACTTTGAAAGCTTCTCCTAAAGCCAAAAGACCTATAGCTAGGGCTTCTAGCACACAAATCCCTAGTGATAAAAAAAATTGGTCAGGAAGTTCCTTTTGCGTCACAAACCCCTATGAAAACTAGGGAAGAAAGAGGGAAAGGAAAAATAAGTGAGGAAGCACCAGAAAAGGAATTAGAGAAGAATCTTGAGTTTGTTACCACTAGTTCCAAAAATAGAAAGTGCATAGCCACTCCTTCCCTTGTTTCATGGTCTCCTATAGCCACAACTCCTAGGAAGATTCCTCAAAACAAAAGTCCTGCAGCAACTATAGCAACTTCAGTAAGGAGAAGTGTGAGAATTCAGGAAAAAGAAACAGTGCAATCTAATGTTAACCCTAGTTCACCCCAGGAAGATTTCCTACAGTCAATATCTCTGAAAATGAGTAAACTCAACATGAACCCCATTCTTGATAAAAAGAGGATATTGGTAGTCCCTTAAAGGATTACAACGATGTGGGGGACGAAGATCCTGATGAAGCACCCATTGAGGAAATGTGTGAACAAAGAAAAGAAGAAACAGTTCCATCCCCAGATAGGGGGAAGTTTCAAGGGTTAAATGACTTGGCCATTGCAGCTGTTAAACTCTCAACACCTGAAGAACCCCAAAGTAGTTCATGGAAATTAGCGATTTGGAGTCTGTCTCCTATCAAGACAGTGGAACAGATCAATTTTGGGGTGATAAATTTGAAGGAAGCCAGTAACTCATCTAATAAGAGACCAGATGATGGTCATGTACCTCCCAAACATTTAACTTGTCATTCAGTTTCTATGGAATTTTATAAGCATGAATAGTATGAACGAGGTATGTGGGAATTGGAAAAGGTCGGGATGCAAAAAGAAATTGACAAGAAGAAACAAGAGGCGGAGTTCCTAAAGCATAAACTAAATGCAATTATTGAAATGATTCCTCAATTAATGGAGTGTAGACCATCCCCTAGGTTTTATGCATTATGTTTAGAGGAACAATACCTTTTTTTTTAATTAATGAGAATTCTTAGGGACTTTGACCCTAGTGTTGATACTTCCAAAGAATTCCATGACCTTTTCAAGAAATCCCTTGAATGGATACAAAATTTTCTATCTGAATTTTATCTCCATGACTATGTTGTTCCATCATATGCTAAATGGTATCCTTTACTCTTTATTGGTGATATACATTTAAAAGCATTAATGTTTTAGACCATAAATGAGATTAACTTTGGTCACCAACTGAGGAGATATAGAGATAAAGAAAGGACAATAGCTTTTCCTTTACGACCAGAATGCAGTAAACCTGCAACTATGTACTTTGATTGGTTACACATTACATATGGTTTCAGCCATTCAAAGCTCAGGGTCAAAATATTTGACATAAGAGAACAGGTTTATAAGGAGTTTGAGAGAACGCTTTATCATGAAGGACAAAGAACTACTGAAGGAATAATGCAACGATGGGAGATACTCCCTATGTCACTAAGGAAAGTTGAACCCCGCAGCTTGATCAATTTTAGGGTAGCACTATAGTGTGTACCCAGATATATAGCTAGGAAGACAGGAAAGGCCTGAGCACTAGTTTCCTTTAACCTTTCAGCCTCAAGTTCTTATGTGGCCTCTTTACGGTTATATTGATAATGAATTGAATGAGCATCTAGAAAGCAGTAGGCGGAGAAAGTTGAAACGCAGTAGGGGATTCTACTGGAACATAGGAAGCAGCAGTGGTGGAGAGATAAACATTGGAGATTTCAGAATGAATGCGAAAATTAAGAACTTCTCAATGCCATAGGAACAACACTAGACTTAGTAGGGGGAAAATGATGGGATGAGGATTTGTCATGATTTTGATAACATTTTGCTAAGTCTAGGATAATTCTTGCATATGCTTTGTTTCCTGCTCACTACACTTTGTTTCATGTCCTTAAAGATTTGGTTATTGGTTGGTTGGGTCAATGGCATGTAGCCACATAAACTTCAGTCTCATGGTCAAGCTTTTGTTACTTTGGACAAATATGGTTGAACATTAATACCTTTTAAATGTTATACAATATACTTATATATGATAATCTATAGTTATGTTTCAATGGATAGTTAATCATATGGTGAATGAATGTTGTTGCATGTTATGTTGGATATGTGTCGACTTATTCCTGTTAAACATTTATGGTGCAAATCAGTTCATTGAAGGAAGCATGACCGAGAAAGCATCCATATGGTTACTCATGAAGATCCGGTCATTTAGCTAAAGGAACGATGTTGAAATCAGTTCAAGAATAAAGTTGGTGACATCCATGAGAAGATTGATTCAAGAAGATGTTCTTAATGCCGAGAAAATCTAGGAAGTAGTGGGAGTTGGATATGTTCTTTGTGCTAGTTGAATAAGCTCTTGTTCCTACCTTTATGGATGTTTTTGTTCCTACTTCTTAGTTGCAATAATGTATCCACCTATTCTCTTGGTGTGATCAGTTAGTAGTTAAGTTTCCTTTTTTATAAATAAGCACTAATCTCCTATGTGAGAGGGAGGGTAATAGTTAATTCTGAAATAGTTGATTTTGAAATAGAGTACTCTGTTATGTTTTTCAGCTTTATGAATACAGTCATACTTACTCTTGCATGAATGCAATAATGAATTTTTGAAGAATCATCCCTTGTAAATGAATTCTGGATACTCACTCAAGGGGGCTCACTTGGTGGGTAATCTCTGGTAGCATTAATTTCATTTCCTGCAGCTCATAGTTATGATTCTAGCATTTGTTTTTTCCTGCAGCCAAAGCATGCAGAGTAGTTAAAGCATTGTGAATTAAGCATTAGCATTTTACTCAGCATTAGTGTTTCAGTTCAGTTACTTTCTAAGTATTTTCTTCCTGCAGTCATAGATTAGGTTTGATTTCAACTCTTTGTTCCTGCAGCTTCACAGATAGCATGGCTTGAGCTGGCACTTAGTGCATATATTGTGCAGACCCATTTCAAGTAATGCGTCCATGCATTGATGATTGAATGAGCCTTCGTAACAAGAAAGATAGCTAATCAGATAGGATGTCCAATCCCTGAGTTTAGTTAAGAACCTAGTTATTGATCCCTTTTGTGAAGCCAAGCAGTGGTCTGAGTCCACACTAGACTAGGAGACATCCTCACTTAAGTCTCATTTAAGGAAACAAAAGGAAACCATTTCCCCCTCATCTTCTACTAAAAAGGTCTAGAAGAAATGGCATGAACCCTCTAAAAGGAAACCCTCAAAGGAAAATCCCTCAAGATCTAGGTGAAAAGGGATCTGAATTGAAGAAGAAGAAGAGATGAGAAATGAAGAACAACAATGTGAAGAACCCAAACAAAGTGAAGGGATTCTCGAGGAAGAAGGAATTGGGAAAGAAGAACATGCAGAGGAAAAATCTGAAGGACCCCTAATTAGGGCAACAACAAAAGAGAAAACAAAGAAGAGTCCGAAAAAGAAAATAAAAATCCTTGAGAAGCGTTCTCGACACCTCAGCAAACAGAATGAACCACCCAAGTCCTCGGGCATATTTTTACAAATGAGGAAACAGACTCGGAATGAGAACATTGGTTCAAAGGGGACAAACACAAAAAGAAGTCTAGCAAGAGAATTGGGAGGAATCGGAAGATGAAGGTGATATGGATAATATAAATTTTGGGTTGGAATAGAGCATGCCCCATATAGAAAAGCAGGGGGTAGAGCCTCCATTAAAGAAGACACATCCAAACCTAGATTCTATTACACCTTTGGTTTCTCTAGTTAAAATTGAGTCAACACCTCTTAAAGAACCAAAATATATTCTTATAGGTGGCAGTAAAGACAGTGAATTGCAGATAGTACTGAGGAAAATCAAACTTTTAGATGAACAGTTGGAGTTGGTACAAAACAAGGAAAATGGACTTGCTAAACAGGTGGAATATTTGAAAACACAAATTAAAATAAAGCCTAAGAAGGAGGTTTGAAAAGAAAGCACTACAAAAGAAGTTGTCACAGAACTAGCACACATTCTTACAACGCTAACCCTTGGTATGGCTATGTGGCGACTACATCTAGTGACATAAAGATTTGTGGGCTAAAGAAAAGGAGAAACTGAAGCTTGTTTATAACATGCAGTTTGAGGGGAAAAAAGGAGATAAAGAAATTAAAAGTCTCCCTAGAGCACATGGCAGATTTAGCAAATCAATTGCGTAGTTGTAGACCTCCAGCAAGGGTTTATTCCCTTTACTTACAGGAAAAGTTTTTTTGTTTCCAAATTAGTCAATTATTGAGTAATCTCCATATTTCTTTGGTCATTCCAAGGTCTTTTCTCAATTGTTTTTTTAAAGAACCTCAGGAAATGTGGGACCGATTGTGTGAGTTTTCATGCATAATTTAGTAGTACCATATAACTCTAGTTAGAACCCTTTGTTCTATGTAGGCGATATAAAAATAAGAGATTTGATCTCTTATCTTAAAAATGAGAAAGAAAGGGGAGAGTTAACACAAACTTACAAGGAACAAGAAAAAATTCACCCATTATACATCAAGATAGAAGTTGAATAACTAGAGCAAATCATTGATGAATGGGTGGATATGATGTGCAAGGGTATAGTTGCAGAAATAGTTAACCGATGCAAGTTACAGGACTAAAGTCGGATTAAAGACTTGTTTGTTGCACATGGTAAGAAATTAAGGATGCATGTAAAGAAAGGTGGTCTCAACTCATCCAGGCATTTAAAAAAAAGGAACCTCATTCCATCTACAATTGCATTGCATCGGAGTCACGAGTAGTCAAGTATATGTGTGCAGCATTGGACACCAAAAACAATTGGCTCCCATTGAAATTCCAACCACCACTCCTTTACCTAGTGCCACACTGGTTGGGTGGGCAAGAGGTAGACTTTGTTAAAGATTGTGAGAGGTGGGAGTAGATTGAAGGAAGGAAAGGATTTTATATGACAAAGGGTGTAGGTGTCACCTATGTTGTAGACTATAGGCTTGATGTTTTGTATTATAATACCGGTAAGCCTACTTGAGGACAAGCAGGATTTTAAGTGGGGGTGGGTATGGTGAGTCTATAATAAGTGTCTTTTTGGGGTGTTATGAGTTTAGTTTCATGATACTTTAGAAGACTTTCCTAAGACTTGGCTACACTTAAACATATTATGATGGATCTAGTATGGTTATTATATGTATAATATAATGTTACATATTATAGTTATAACTATGTGTGAAATGGTAATTGATTCCAGTTTACATGATATTTTGGGTAATTTGATGTGTTTGTATATCGTCTTATCTAAACAGACTTGCAGTCGTAGAGCGTGAAAAGATAAAGCTTTAGATAATGGACCGATTACTACTACAAGGGAAGACAGTCAATCTGCAATCCATGAGCTTTTATGAAGCACAACGCTCCAAAACTTGTTATTTCCACGCACGGTTCAGGCCGAGACTGTGCAACTGGCAGTGACTATTTAATTAGGAGAAAAAGTCATGTGCCTATATAACTACACGTCCCCTGCTACATGATCAAATTTCATTCAGTGATCCATGTTTTTAGCTTTGTTTTAATAAGGTTTTTGTTGTTGAATAAGTCTACTTCTGAGAAATGAGAATTGTGATAAATTTTTAATACTTTTGTTGTTAGTTTCTCTAAGATTTCTCTTATAAAAAGAAGAGAGCTCTTATAGGCGTTAGTTAGTCCACATAATATATAGTGATAGATTTTGTTTCAGTTAGCATTGCAGTTTATTGTTATTGTACTTCCAATTATAATGAATACAAGTGGATGGTGATTCTCAGTTAAAAGAAGCATTGTGTTGATCTGAGGTTACAGATCCACAAGCAAGGGCCGCTTGAGGTGACATAACTCTCTATTAGCTTAGATTGGTTAGTTGTGTTTCAATTAATTGCATTTCATTCATAATTGCACAATTGTTTGATTAGTATAGTTCATTTCCATTAATTAAATCTTTGATGCAACGCATGGTTAATTAGTGGTTGACAGTTATTTCAATGTAGGGTTAACATAGTATAGTTTAAGACTAAAGGTTTTTGTAATAGATTTTTATTCAGTACTTACTCTTGGTTAAAATTGTTGTGTAGATTGATTTTGTTCACACAGCCATACTGTCTTACCCACAACCAAAGTTGTATGAATTAGAACTAGGGTAGGATGCTTCAACGTACTCTTTTCATTTCAGTTCTGCATTTTGGTATATACTAGGTTGATTGTGCTACACATACAATGTAGGTGTCATCCAAGAAAATACGTCCTTGGTCGATAATTCAATGATCTTCTATTAGGATGAAAGGTTACTTAATAGAAGATTAGTTGCTTCATTTGGATAGTGTATTGAGTTGTCTACACTTACTTATCATCCTTAAGAGAAACCAGTCAACCTACAATAGGGTTTCCTAGGTGTTTTTTATCAACATCATAAGGAATATGGGATTTTGTGACTCTTGGTGCAATTGGCTCACCAACTGCATTTTGTCCCCCTCTTATGTTGTCCTCATTAATGGGGTGCCAACAAAATTTTTCAATGCTAGTAGGGGGTTTTGTCAGGGGGACCCATTATCCCCCTTCCTCTTTCTCATTTTGGCTAAGGTCCTCAACAAGAGTATTGAAAACAAGGTCAAATATTGTGATAGCAAAGAGCTGCAAGTCTCAGAAGGTATTAGCGATATTACTCATTTACAATTAGTGGATGACACTCTCCTATTCGGTGAAGCCACTAGGAGAGAGGCTCGTGCTTTCAAGGATACTCTGGCTCAATATGAGAAAGCTTCAAGTCAAAAGGTGAATGAGGCAAAGTCATGTATTTACTTCTTGAAGTCATTTTTCTTGGAAGGTTTGGAAATCCAAAGGACTTTAGGATATGACATCGGTATTTTTGCAAGCAAGTATCTTGGTATGCCACTAGTCTCGCTCTCTAGAAAACTCAAGTTGAATGTTTGGAGTGGGGTTGTTAGCAAAGTTGATGGCATGATGGATTCTTTGGAAGGGATGCTAGCTGTCTTTGGCAGATAGAATCACTTTTATCAAAGCCTCTATGTCTATTGACCTAATTTACACAATGGTTTTTCAAATTCCCAACAAGGTTGCAAAGATGATTGAGGATACCAGAAGGAGATTTCTATGGAAAGGTTGTGAGGAAAATTTCAAATATAAGTTGGTGGAATGTGGTGGGTTGGGTATCAAGAAATGCAAGGAGATGAACATAGCTTTGGGGCCAAGTTGGCCTAGAGAATCCATGAGGATAAGGAAAAGCTTTGGAGCAAGGAGTTGCAAGTGAAATATCTTCGATGTAACATTGAATTCTTATTGGATAAGGAGATCTCCCTCCCGTCAAGCTCTAGTATTTGGAATTTTCTTGGTTGTTGAAGGAAGCTCATCCTACCTAGGCTGAGATGGTGTGTTGGAGATGGCAGGAAGATTCGATTTTAGAGGGATAGAGAGTTGGATTGTGGTGCGTTGGTTGGAATCCCTCGACACAGACCAATGATTAACCATTGTGAGGACATTAAACAGTACAAGGTCAAAGACTACATTGAGAGACAGCCTCCAGACCATTATTGGAGGAAACTTGAGGTTCCTGTGAGGGAGCTAAGGAAGGATTGTATAGAGATTCAAAATGAAGTTGATAAATGGCCTTTGGCTAGTCCTTCTAGGGAAGAAAGGTTTGTTTGGAGGGATAGAGGTAATGGCCATGTCCAAGTCAAGACAATTTTTAAGGACCTCTTTTGCAAGAATGACAAGGCTGAGTGGGTGTCAAAGAACTCATGGTGTAAATTCAATATTCCTAAAATGGATTGCCAGCAGGAGAAGGGTGCTCACTTGGAATAGGCTGACTTTTGGGTCGAGAGGGGCCTTCAAAGTGTGTGATGTGTGAAGCCAATGAAGAGGATAATGGTCATTTCTTTCTTCAATGTAGTTTTGCTAGCTACCTTTGGAATAATTTTATGTCTAGATGGAATATTGCCTGAGCTCATCCCTCTAGCTTCCCTCGGCTTTTGGAGTGTTGGTTCTTGAAGATTCAGTCACAGCCTAAAAATTATTTGGAATGTTGCTCCTGCACTAATTGTGTGGAATATATGGATTGAACGGAATATGAGAATTTTCCAAGGTAAAAGTAGAGGGGTTGAAAGGGTTTGGGATAGGATTGAAAGCACTATAATGGAAATTGGGAAAATCCATAAAAGCAGTAGTAGGGAGGTTTTTATCATTGAGAAGATGTGGGGGACGCTTGGCCCCGTTGTTGTTGGCTCATTGCTCAACGAGCTAGTGATGGTAAGCCCTCTAACAGAATTAGTTGGTCTCTCCCTGATAAAGGATCTATCAAATTTAATTTCGACCGAGACGCAAACTGTAATCCTATAAAAGTTGGCAGTGAAAGGATTTTTAGAGACAGTGAAGGTCAGTTAGTGACGCATTTGCCTTGGACTTGGGTAAGGATTCAAATAACAAAGTTGAGGCTCTTGCTATGCTATGGGAGATCATGATTGCTAGTGAAAAAGGGTGGAAGAAGCTTTGGATTGAAGGGGACTCCAACTTGATCATTAATGCAATGAATGGAGGGAAATTGGAAAATTGGGGCTTAGAGACTATATTGTACAATGCAAAGTGGGCGATAAGGGATGTGGAGCAAGTGGTTTTCTCTCATATCAAACGTTTTGGAAACCGGGCCAACGATTGGATGGCCAATTATGGGGTATCGATGAAAAGAAAGGAGGGCATGTGTAAGAAGCAATAGTGGAGTAATTTCTCGGCCACGCTCATTAAGCTGCTCTAGGATGACATTATAAATTCTCCGATCTGGGAGCTCAAGGATCATCCTTCGGACATGACACAGATGGAGTTAGTATGCAATTAACTTTGGTAGATGCGCGGCAACTATATCTTTTGGTGAGTAGTTTATGTGCAATGGTTGAGGTTGCCCTTGTGGCGTTATCTGTGTTTGTTTCTGTCTTGTGGGTGTTTTGTTCTCTAATTGTGTCCTTCGATGCCTTTTGGTATCCCTGGATTTTTTTTGTTGAGGTTCTTGTACCTAAACCAAGTTGTATGTATGTATGTAAGTATGTAATATAAATCAACTATAAATTTTTCCATTAATTAGCTGAACTCATTATTATTTTCTTATTATTCATTATGTTATAATATTCATGTCAATGTCATTATCTCATTAAATCCATTAAATCATATATATATTCTATATTTTCCTTTTACTCTATAAATTCCTAAATCCCTCTTATATCCACTTCATTCCTCTATTTATCCTCTTTCACCTCTATCATTTGTAGTCACTTAGTCAATGTGCAATTTACACTTACAATTTCCTACCACATCTTTTATCCCACATCCATCTTGATATGGGATTCCCTACTGAGGACATATATTTAAACCTCGCCCCTTCTTATTTCAAATCATCCGTTATTTGCATCCACTTTGACTTACATCCATTATAGTGAATTAAGCGTTCTTTGTATTCTAGCTTTTTGCATCCTAGTTCTCTTGAATCGTCTTTGCATATTCATCTTGTGATCAATTCATCTGTAAACCTTTGTTCATCATAACTGCTTGTGCATGTGCTTCTAAGAGCATTCATCTTTAAGCACAAGATCTAAATTGATAGGAGTGTAATGGAGTGAGGTTTTATTTTGAGTGCATGTGTGTTTTAGATTAGATATTTAGTTTTGCATGTGTTTTGAATAGAATGCCTGCATTGTTGGATGTTGGATGTTGGAATGATCTAAAAAGATAGATCATCTATTTCCATTTCTTATAAGCAATAATTTCGAATTTCGTTTCTCGTTTCTCGTTTCTCGTTTCGTGTTTCTAGTAGTATAGGTTCATTATATGTATGCATGTGTGTATATATGTTTTTTTGGGTGAATAGCTACCAAGGGGGGCACCTCTCATTGTATTACTATGAAGAAAGAAAAACATTACGTTATCATCTCAACCAAAGGTGAACATTGTGATGTTGTTTCTTCTTGGATTGTCCCTAGATTCATCTATTCATTTTTTCTCACAATAAGTATGCAAATGACCTCCCCAACCAAGTCAACTTTTGGATCTTTGTTTAACATATATATATATATATATATATATATATATATATATATATATATATGCAAGTGCATATGCATGCATGTATGTATGAATGTATGGATGAATGGATATGTTCATGCATGGATGTATTGATGCATTTATGCATATATGTATGTGTTGTGAGGTCTTTCACACATCGCCCCAATTCTTGGGGACCCCCTTTTTTTTGGATTTTTTTGGAGTTGAACTTGAGAGATTTAATGGTGAAATTGATAAGTTTGTCGGTGTTCAATGGCTCCCCAAGGGGGAATTGGGAAGAAAGTGTTTGTTGGTGTTTTGGATGGAAATTGCCCTTGGGGCGGAAATGTCCCTTGGACATTTCCGCCATGTTGCCTTTGACCAGCCTTCTTCCCTTCATTCTTTCCTCCTTGGCTAAGGGGATGAGTCATGAGACCTAGTGGCAAGTCAAATTAGATGGTGAATGTGTTTGAAGTG
>MU224784.1:316874-328249 GCA_018584345.1 Thuja plicata | reverse complement strand
ATATATATCTTGTGAATAAATATATTACATATATTGAGGTTATATAAGAAAAATTAAAAGCCATATAAATCTGATCCAAAATTCAACAATAATAAAAATCAATTATTTACTATAATTCTTATAACTTTTTAAAATTTAAAATTTGTTCTATATATCTGCAATTATTTATATATATATATATATATATATATATATATTTTGTATATATTTCATTATAGAAATAGTTAAACACTACTCTAAAACCCACAACCATAATATTAGAAAAATGAAAATTTGAAGGCAATAAAAGCAAACATCAAACAATGAAATTATCAAGCATTGAGGCCTATTGCCTTTTCCTTACCGAATGACACTCTACTTAATTAAAACCAAACAAAACAACTACCATTAACCTAAACATTGATCAATCTTAACCTAAACAACAAACATCATTAGCAATTTCACATCATCTACAAGCAAATGATATAAAAATAAAGAAGATTGCAATATAAAAGGCTTGAGCCTGTGTACAAAGTAGGCTAAAAAATTTAAATGGATGACCACCAACCTTCCTCATGATTCATCGTAATCCTCTCCTCACTAAACCTCCTTTTTAGGGCACCCTAAAAAGCTTCAGCACCGTTGGTAGAACCATCCGCTATAGGGTTTGATCATGCACATCGGTTGCTATGTATGCGTTGTGGCTTCTGGGGAGGCGTGCGGCCATTTGGAACACTGGAGAGGCATTTCATTCCCACCTCCAGTGTCTCGAAATGCTCAATCAATGTATGTAAAAGCTCCTCTTTCTTTTCATTTGCTTTCCTTTTTCCTGTTCAGCTCCTACATCTCTTCTTCTGATGCTCAAAGGGGCTTGTTCAGCTCCTGCATCTCTTCTTCTGATGCTCAAAAGGGGCTTGAGGGATTTATTCTTCTTCCTCCACTCTAAAAGCCAACTTAATGATAATAAGGCCCTGTTTATTTGGCGGAATTACACTAGAATTGGGTGTGTCACTTCCACTTTTTCCTCAAATCCACCATTTGGTTGCCAAAAATTAAATTCTGATTTTGGCGATGAAACCCGATTTTGACCCAAAAATGGGTGGCACCATATTCCCGCCAAATAGGTGGAATTCAAAATTAAAATCAGGTTTTTGAGGGATTTAACTCCATTTTATCTTTCCGTCGGGTCCGCCATCTTCCCATTTTGTTTTTTTAACCCCATTTTATCTTTCAGTCGGGTTTGTCGTCTTCCCATTTTGATTTGGGGGTTTGCGAATGTGAAACGAAGATCTGAGGGTTTGCGAATGTTTTGTGTTGTTTTGAAGATCAAAGGGTTTGCAAATGTGATCTAGAATAGTTGCGCCTCCATTTCACTTTCTTGCCACCGTTCTATGTGTAGTGGCACGCCAGCAAAGATTTGAAAGGTATGGAAATGCCACTTTCATCTATTGTTATTTATGTACGTCCCATGTGTTTATGAGCATTACATTTTTGAGCTTCCTTTTGTTGATATAAACTTATAACAGTCAATTTAAATGCTTTCATGGTGGATTGTAACCTGACATTTGTTTGATTTTCTTTCATGGTCCAGTTCATATTGTATTTACATAGCTTTTTCATAAATTGAGCCTGTGAAAGGTAGGAATGGGGGCGGGAAGAAAAATGAGATGATTCAAAGAATAAGGGAGGGCACTAGTATGCAGGGGAAGTAGGAGCACATTTCATATTTGGCTGCACTCACAAGACTTTTAAAGAATGTGTTAGTCAGCTTATATTCGGTAATCATTTTTTTGGATTAACCCAACATCAATGATTTTAGGGTTTTGTTTTCATTGCATCTTGCCTGTTTCTCATAATCCCCTAAAATAAAACACGAAAAAGAACAGATTCATCCAATGACTTTTTAGGGAAATTCAAAACAATACATTGTTTATAATTTACAACATCCAATTTTTCATTTTGGATTATGATATGATTTAAACCATGCAGCTGCTAATTCTACTTGAATTTGCAAAGAAAAAAGCAGACCCACTAATAGTAAACAAACCCAAAAAGATCAGATTCATCCATTGTATTTTTAGGGCAACTTAAAACAATACAATATTTATGATTTAGATATAACAACAAATCTTCGAATTGAAACATCTAAACCTATATGATTTAGATTAATCAAATTTTTAGTTTGAAATAGTTAAATTTATAAACTCGTAAGATCCATAGTACATCAATACCTGGGAGTTTCCATGGATCATAACGATACAAATCCAAGGTTCCAATTACATCAAAGCTGAAAGTTTGGCCTTCAACCTTTTTTCTGAGATAGAAGCTCTCTAACTCCTCTTCTGTTCGATGAAATCTGAACCCTGGAAGATCAAATTCCTCATGCAATCTGCCCTCCGTCTTTACCAGATGTATTTAATTATTGTTTTGGGCAATGGATATAATTCTATGTCTGCACTTATGAACAAGAAAATCTAGAAGATTGGGAATGTATTGGACGTTATCTTACCATGTAGAGAGTTTATAAAGGAAAATAATTGTGGAAGTGTCCCACATGCAGAGAGTCAATCTCGTGAAGTTACGCAGAGATTGAATGTGTAGAGAAAATTGAATTGGGTCAAGCCAAATTGTCGGCAAATTGGGCTTTATTCTTGTCATTGTGTTCCCATGTGTTTACACAGCTACTGCTCTCTATGTCGATATTCAAGAGAATTTGACCTCAATAAGAAGGAAAGATTTGCAAGCTATTTTTTTTATTGATTCAGATTGTGCTTGCTTGGAAATAGAGTAATCTGAATCATTACATAACAATATGTAATGATTTTGCAACACTTAGGATTTATTCAAAAGTAGCCATATGTCATGTAAAATGCTTTGATCTTCTCTAGATGATCTTCAAAAATATGAGATGCAATCTAAAATATTCTTCATAGTAAGATTCGATGAAAACCATTCATAGTTATAACCTATACTTTCCTCTACTAAAGATATTTTGGCCTAGCTTTATTGCTCAGCTAGAACCCTTTCTACAAACACTCCACGCAAAGCCAAAATAATCACAAATAATTTGTATGTAGGCCTTAAGCTTCACTTTCTAGTAGATAATCATTACGCAATTGAGATATATCTATTCCCATGCTCAGGAATAATGAACAAAGTCATTCTTTATTTCTGAGACCTGTGACACTGAATACATTTATGCAATTGTAGAAAACATGATTTACAATTATATTTTTCCCAATAACAATATATACGCTTCTCATAATATTTATGTGTTTTAGGTCCTTCAACAGCTTTAAGTAGTTTTTAATTTTTAATTTCAAAACACAACATATATGTCTTTGTCGAGAATCTCTTTAGCATTTTGTTAACAGGAAGAAGAGTATCGTCTTCTAGTGATAGCTCTGAGCTCCAATATTTATAGCCAATAACCATTCAAATAATAATTCAACCAGTATGCATAAAGTAACGACTCTAGACAAAACCTCCATATGGCTACTTTTGAATAAATCCTACATGTTGCAAATTCATTAGACACTTCTCAGGTCCGCATGGATGTCCATTCCAAAGGTGCTGGAAGAGGTTGTGAATTGTCTTAATACCAACCAATTACATTTTCTTGGAACTTTTCAAACCCACACTGTGAATCTTTAATAGGTTGTGGTTTTCATTATTGGGGTATTTTTTTAGACATCTCTTTGAAACATTTTTGTCAAACAATTCAGGTGTGTGCTCTATGATTCCAAGCTCGGCATACACACCAATAGAGCATTTCATGATATATCATGTCTCTGTGGCATTATGTCAAACAGTTATCATGCATTGACTTTAACTCCACAATTTACAATAGAAACTCCTCACAGTTTACAGTTTAGCATAAGAAACAAATTGTGCAAGCATCATTTGTCCAACTGTGTGGGAAAGATGAAACTCCTCACAGTTTATAGTTTAGCATAAGAAACAAACTATGCAAGCATCATTTTCCCCACTATGTGGGAAAGCTGAAACTTCTCAAGTTGTTCTCGACTTGAGTGAAACTAAGATCTCATCATTGCCCCACTGTGTGGGAAAGCTGAAACTTCTCAAGCTGTTAAATTTATCATGCACAAAAATTGCACAGATACCAATCTGTGTGAGAAGTCTCAAGAGTCTTCTCTTTCTTGATCTATTTCAGTGCTGACATCTCCAAAGGCTGCCTCAGTGGATAAGTGAATTGAAATGTCTGTAGCATCTGACTCAAGTACCCGCAAAGACAACAAATGTGTTTAATAGTAATACTAGAATTGGACATAGCCTAGAATTGGCGAAGTTAGAAAACACTTTAAAGCACTGCTAGGATATGTCCATTTCTAGTATTACTGTTATCACCCATACTTTAAAGTGTTTTTTAACTTCGACAATTCTAGGCTATGTCCAATTCTAGTATTATTGTTAAACACATCTTCAAAGAAATCACATTTGCAAACCCTCATAGGATCTTCAACACGAAAGAAAGGTTCTCACATTCACAAACCCTCAAATCAAAATGGGAAGACGGCAGACCCGACGGAAAGATAAAATGGGGTTAAAAAAATACATACATGTATATATGTACAAATATACATAAGTGCCTATGTATATATGTACATATATGCATAAGTTGCAATAGGCACCTCAAGAAGGACATCTATAAGCATATTTATATAAAGTATTAAATATAAGTATGCTAGCAGCAATCATGGCACCACATGTAAGACATTGAATAAATTCCTTATAAGAAGGCTTTATGTCTGCTCCATCCTTCTATAGTTCCATTTCTTTTGTGCTATGATATTATTGTTCAATCTTCATTTTTCTTTTTACCAACTACATAGCCATGAGTATTAGATTCTAATATTTTTTATGTCCATATAAAATCTGAGATCCCAATGAAGCAATATACTAAAATCTACAAATTTTCAATGAGAATTGATCCAGTAAGGCCCTAATTAGATGATGCCCTTCTTATCCCTACACACTAAATCTGCTAGTTTTCAAAGTAAAACCAAGGACTCCAAAAAATCTACTAACTTCCAATATGACCAAAACCAGTGAGATCCCAATTAGGCAAATCTTGTATCATCTATTATGAGCTGAAATAAATGAAAAGCATAGCTAGCGTTTAGTATTAAGCCCAACATTACACAAATTTAGTACATGTATGTTGCATAAGTAGAAAAACATATGGTAAGGCCAACAGGCAGACTGTCTCCTTGGTTTCGTACATATTTCTAAATTCACGTGAATGTGAAGTTGTCATCGTCCATAGATGTAGGCCTATTGTTTTGTAATGGACGATGACAGCTTCACATTTAGAGCTACAACACATTCAGTGATAAAGAACTTAGATTTGGATGATAGCTTCACATTCAGGGCTACAACACATTCATCACACAACATCCTATATTATAGGATAAACAAGTCTACCATGTTAATAGTCAAATTTTAGTCATATTCAAATGTCATTATGTATATTAAAGTTAAAAAATACTAATGTAAAGTGTCAATAATCAGCCATCATTGATGACCATTCATACAGGTCTATAATGTAACTAATGTACGCCTTATCTTTGTGCTTGATACTAGATATCTCCTCGCTAAAATATTTGTGTTTTTCCACATTTCAGGCCATTGATGGATCCTACTGAGAATATTGACATTCTAGGACGCGTAGTTGTGGATACCACATACACTAGTCTTCTCGCAGCTCTTCTTTCTTTACTTGCCATAGCCAAAGTAGTGTTTTCTCGAGAAGGAAGTGCACGAATGGGTAAACAAATTAGAAAAGGAAATTCTTTTTATAGAGTGGTTATTCATACCAATAACGTGGATTGTCATGATCAGATTCGCATGAGTAGGGGAGCTTTCTTTCATCTAGCTAGTATCCTAAGGTTGAAAGAAAGCTTGACAGATACAATATACTTGAAGTTAGAAGAACAACTTGTGATGTTTCTCCACACCCTTGGCCACAAACTGAGGAACCACAAGATTGGCCACAACTTTGGGCACTCAGGCGAGATAGTCAGCCGATACTTCCACAAGGTGTTGAAGGCTATCTTAGCACTCCATGAGGAATATTTTATAGCACCTAGTCCAAACACTCCTCCTAAAATTAGTGGGAAGGACCGATTTGATCCGTTCTTCAAGGTAATTCTTGTGTTGTTACAAATTTCTTATATGGATTTATATCCTTATCGTATTGTTGGTTGACTGTATAATTGATGATTGTATCATATTGTATAGGATTGTGTTGGAGCTATTGATGGAACCCATATACCAGTCACCGTCGATGTCAACATGCAGGGTAAATATCGTGATAGAAAAGGCAACTTGTTGCAAAATGTTATGGGTGTGTGTTCCTTTGATTATAAGTTTTAGTACTGCCTTGCTGGTTGGGAAGGGTCTGTTGTGGATAGTTGTGTTCTAGCTTTAGCTCTGTCAAGAGCAGATCCATTTGTTGTTCCTTCGGTAAGCCAAACAATATTTTAATATACTCGAGGGTACAATCAATGTTTCAAGTTTTAACAATCTACTTTATTTATGTAGGAAAATATTTTCTAGTGGATGTTGGATATCCCAATGCACCTAGATTTCTTGCTCCTTGTCGGTGTACATGTTACCACCTGAAGGATTTTTCAAGAGAAAATCCAATAAACTCTCCACAAGAGTTGTTCAACCACTGACACTCCTCTCTTAGAAATGCAATAGAGCGTACATATGGTATTCTCAAGTAGCATTTTCCAATCCTTAGGCATGCCACGTCTTATTCTATCATGACACAAGCTCATATTGTATTAGAATGTTGCATACTACACAAATTCATTACAATAGAGGAAGACATTCCATCAGAAATTGGTACCAAAGAAGAAGATGATCATGATGGGATAGATGTACCAATGCTTGAGACATATGGGTTGTCTCAGCATGATAGAGACTAGTGGGCACAGTTTCAAGATGATATAGCAAGTACAATGTGGGAAGACTATAGATCCAGAGAATAGTAGTACTTTTATGGGTCAATGTGTTTTATTTGAGTAAACTGGTGTATGCAAACACTTTGATATACATGATGGTTTCTTTTTTCTTTTGTTCGTATCTAGAAGTATTGGACTTGTACTTAATAGTTGTACTTTTATGGGTCAATGTGTTTTATTTGAGTAAAATGATGTATGCAAATACTTTGATATACATGATGGTTTCATTTTTCTTTTGTTCGTATTTGGAAGTATTGGACTTGTATATAATAGTTGTACTTTTATGGATTTGTATATAAATATGTTCCATGTCTATGTTTAAACCATTAACAACAATATGCTTACACCATTAACAAGCCTTTGTACATTGTGAATAGTTGATCTAAACCATGGCATACACATAACTCATGATGAGCATGGAAGAAACTAGTAACGTGAGCCACTTATCTTCTTCCTCAAAGAAGGTACAATGGACCAAAGAGATGGAATGCAAGTTTTTAGACTTTCTCATTAAGCAAGTCCAACTCAGAAGAAAAGGAGATGGGGGATTCAAAAAAGAAGCCTGGACCACCATTGAGAGGCGGTTCAACACGGACATGCACCTCACTCTAACAAAGGACAATTTTAAAAACAAGCTAAAAATATGGAATCTTGCATATAGAGTGATGAGAGAGTTGAGAAATACAAGTGGTTTCACTTGCAATGAGGCAACTCAATGCATGGATGTTGAGGAGAGTGTATGGGATGAGATTTTGAAGGTAGGGTGGTATTTCTAATGTTTTGATTGAAATATTATTGCCTTATTATAAAGTTAATACTGATACACAAAACCTAATCCATTTATTTATGCCAACATGCAGAGGAGAGAGTTCAAAAACACCAAAGTGTATAAGAGGCAACCCTTCCAATACTTCAATGAATTGAGTGTACTTGTTGGTAATGACATTGCTGAAGGTAATGCAGCTACGACTACCCATGAGACTGAGGAAGGGAACCCTATGGAAGAGGCATTCAATGTGCATGATGAATATGACATTAGTTTCAGTATAAATCTTGACAGTGCTGCTGATTTGGATGAAGACCTTCATCATTCAAATCAGCCCACTGCAAATAAAGGAACTCCTACATCATCATCATCATCATCATCAAGGCAGGGAAAGAGGAAAGAGAAAAATATGGCTAGTTCCTTGGATGTCATCTGTGAAACAATCAAGAAATTAAAAGATAGCCTCGAAAATGTTCACCTCCACAAAGTGGATAAATCTAATGAGGATATTGTTTTTCTTAGCGCGTAGAACGCTCTCAAATCCATCCCTGAATTGAGTCAAGGTGTTTTTGTGAAGGTATACAACGCCTTTGTGTTTCAACGTGAAAGAGGCAAAGGGTTCTTTCTAATGAATGAGGAGGAGAGAGTGGAGTGGATTGCATTCACATTTGGTGGATTGTAATGATCCACACTGCCCAAAGCATTCAAAGGTTATTGAACTATTGTTAAACCTTGTTAGGACTGTCACTTTATTATTTGCTCTATCATTCATCTCAAGAGTATTGTGACTGTCCTATCTGTTACAGTGACTATTATCATGCAACTTTAATGCATTCTAATGACTCATACAAATCACTCTAATCTAAGAGTTTTCTTGTTCAATTTGTGCAACTAAAACCGCATTAAGCTGCAATCCATTGTATTGCATGCTTAACAGGTGGGTGTATTGACATCTTGTAGTGGTTTGGATATATTTTTGCTAATTGGAATTAATCAGTCCTGGATGATATTTGCATTTCAGATATGGATCCACTATGAGCCATATTTATGAAATATGAATATAGATCATAGTATATATTCCATAATTGCAAATGTCATTTGAACGTATGCCTACTTATATACATATAAATTTTAGGTGCTTAGGAACCATTGTAATGGATTTGAAATGCCATGGTTGAAATTTTTTTAGTATTGCATTATACATTATGAGAAAATTGGTATTGCATTAACAAGGGTTTCTCAGCATCTATTCCATGAGCATACAACAGTCATCCCACTTCATTCATTGGGATATTTTGTTAAACATTTCAAATGTCTTATCTATGCGCCCCCATATTTTAAAATGCTTGCACATATTATGTGTATCTGCAAAATTTGTATGCCTACAGGATTCATTGCTTCAAGATATCCTACAAGCATTTCACATGTCGTTTCATCAAATAATTTAAGTCCCTAATTTGCGTATTCACATTTTCATATATGTCTTTGAGGGAATTCATTTTCAAATTTCTAAAGCCTTTTCAACACAAAACCTGCAACCATCATACTTACGCAATATCATTCTACTCTGGGCATTCTATCAAACAAATCATACATGCCCTGTTCCTGTGATGTTACTTCCACATTTTGTAATTATTTTGTAATCATTTGATATGAATTTGCGTGTTATTCAAAAGCTTCTATTTTGATACATTTGTGAGGACATTGTCAATGGTTGTAGGTCTTGACATTTTGACCTATCATTGCATAGATATTTTGGTGAGACTTTCAAATTCTTTCTCTATTTTAAACTGTTTAAAGACAATCGAGGGCCTACAACCTCTGATTTTCATAAAAACTCGGCACTCTTTATCTGTAAATTATCCATTACAATGCAATACTAAGAAAATTTGTACCATGGCACTTCAAATCCACAATGTATAATGCAATACTAATAAATTATAATGCACAATGTATTATTCTGATGGTTAATTTGTTTTTTAAAAAAGAGTAGATGCTTTGGTACTGTGGCATTTGTTTTATGAAAAAACCTAGCTAGTTGGATGTGGCATTCTTACCTTTCATTTTTAGTCCCTTGCTATCTTTGTTGCAGCTTATTACACTACTCTTACTGTAGAAAGAGTTAGCACAACTGAGATCAATAAAATTGCACCACCAGCTATGACCTCTCCTTTGTACATGCAATTGCCTTTAAGCTCTAAGCATGTGTCCTTCCTATCAAAGAGTTGTGAGCTCTGACAACTCCAGCCTTAAATTCTATATCATGTTATGCTACATCACCATTCACCATCCTCCAAAGCTAGAATTATCTTTTTTCCCACTTTATAGAACCTTTTAGGGTCATGATTTTGTTAATTATTTAAGACCCATGGCCCATGTTCTGACTATGTGTCTCTTGGGGATATCAATGCCTAGACTCAAACTTGCGACCTCGGTATCACAATTTACCTACCTAAAACATGTGGATGTTGTGGCTCAACTAGGGAATGGTGAATCTATGGCATAAACAAAGTACATTTAACTTTTCTAAATTCAAAAAGTCCAGACTCTTTTTTTCTCTTGTTCCATGTGATATGCCTTTCTCTTTCTTGACAGACAATCATTTTTATATTGTCCTATTGGCAAGTTGACTTCCTGAGGATGCATGACTCATTTTGTGTTGTCATCATGGCAACAAAGTCATGTTTAGTTTCTGTCTTGAATAACAAAATGACTAAGTATGGAAAACATGGCAGACAGAGATACTCAGCACATCAACACACATGTAAGAGATCCATTTAGCTTATGCGCATTTAGATATAATTTGTATGACATGTGTACATACTACATCCAGACACGCATAGTATGGAACTACAGTACGACAAAGTTACAGGCAGATCAATAGACCAGCAGTCTAGAAGACAGAGCATGGAAGCCGACTATTATTTTGATCAGCGTGAATTATTTTGTAATGTAATGGCTAAGAACCTTTTTTAATATGTTTGTAATGATGTAATTATTATTGTAATAAACATGCTTGAGCCGACTTGTTCGGAAGCGTTGTATATTTTGTTTTAGGGCACACTAGTGTTTTGTTTTGGGTCGCGCCTATTCGGATATGAACATATAAGTATGTAATGTAAAGTAATGTTACAAGTGTGGATTATTATGCAAGAAGAAGATATAGAGGGATAGTATAATGAAGTCAGTATATGATATAGCTCTTTAAGAGAGTAAGAGCATTCGCGCATACATGAAACTGATCAGACAATAGTGTCATCACAGTAGTTCATTTCGATATAGTGCATATCATCTTTCAGAAGGTTGTAGCCTTCATATTATTGGGCAGTGAGCCTAGGCAGTAAGCCATATACCTTTAACAGGGTTTTGTAAAAGAATCCTAATAGGGTCAGACCTTTAACCAGGTCATTGTACTCATATTGTAAAGACTGCTTCTAACAGGGCAAAGGAACTCTCACAAGTTCATTATACTTAGTACAATATTTGTGGGTACTAATTCCCACTAGGGTTTTCCTCTTATCAAGGTTTCCCCATAATCATATCATGTGTTATGAGTTCTTATGTTAAACTTCATTCTATGTATGTTTGATTTATGTTTAAGTTGCTGAAAAGTAATTAATAGACAAACACTGATTCAC
>MU224784.1:298388-308439 GCA_018584345.1 Thuja plicata | reverse complement strand
AAATAAGAAAAAGGTTGTTAATAGCACTATATTTAATGTTTACAAATAATAAATATTAATCATTATAGCAATACTAACTTAGATTTTTATTGTAGGATGGCGGTGGATGTGACTACTTTCAGTGGGTTGATGATGCCCCATCTCTGTCTACATCATCTGCACCATCTAGACATATACCTATTGCAGATGATGAGTGCAAGTCTTGCAAGGTGCTCGAGACCGCTATGGCAAAAGCGGAGGCGACCTATAAAGTCGATGTCATGTTTCTACGATATTTTGTTTTTGCTCTAATTGCACTACTTTGTTGGGTCATGTAGTATATATATATATATATATATATATATATATATATATATATATACACTATGATGAGGACTACAAGACTTGTTTAATATCGAGAAATGCAATAATTGTTTATATCTTTATGCAAAGTTCTTTAGATGTTAATGTATTTTTACTTTGTCTATGACTGCGTAGTTGCGTATTTTCTAGAAAATAAAGAAATCAATGATCTTAAATTAGAAAAAGTTAAAAAAAATAATAATTCAAAAAAATCAAAATAAAACAAATGGACAAAATAAATCACAACATTAAATTAAACATTATTAAATAATAATAAAAAGATTATAAAGTCTTTGTCGAATTCCAATTCCAATTTGAAATGTAGAACCAAACATAGAACATGGAGTGTCTAATTCCAATTCCAATTCAAAATTGTTGAACCAAACGCAGAAGTTGGAATATGTCAGTTCCAATTCTGATTTCAAAATTGGCAACCAAACACAGAAGATGGATTGACTAATCCATCTCCCGGGTCAACCAAACGGTCCAAATTATAACTGGAAGATGCAAAACTAGAATTTCAAAATCCGATTTTGAGATAATCAAGTTTTGAGTCAAATTCCAATTCCCCAACCAAACGGGGCCTAATGAAATTGAAGAGCATTCAAATATATGCAAAATGACCTTTAATATATGTAGTACTGTAGTCCTCCTAGAAAAATTGAAGTGTGCTCTTAATGTTCTTTTTATTTGCAAATTTACCGTATGAATTAATGGTACATTGCATGTCTTAAATACCATATTACATGTCTTAAATACCATAACAAGGACATGTTGCATAAACATGTGTTAAATTGGCTCATAATGATTTGTAGAAAGGGGCAAGAAAAAATATTGAATTTGAATATATAAAATGTGGGTCCTGTTGGTACAAATTGTAGCCAAGTGTAATGTGCCACAAAAAAATAAGAAATTTTTACATAATTTTATTTAAAAATAATAAATTTCGCTACTATGTATGTTGAAGGTACGTAAAAACATCCACATATTAACCACACATAACTCATCTCAAATTGTGCCTTTTAATATTAATTAAATAAAATTATGCACATCATACAACTCTTTATTACAAATTCAAAGCACCAATAAAAATTTATGCACAACATACAACTCTTTATTACAAATTCAAAGAACCGATAAAAAATCTAAATCGTATAAATTACACCAAAAACTCAAAAAATTTAATTAACCTTCTTCTAATTTGGCATTAAAGGAACCTCAAAATGGTCAATCATTGCTTATAATCAATCAAGCCAGAAAGGACCAATAATTCATTAGTGGTTCACAAAAGCCAGCTCTCATTAGATTGAATTTTGATAGGTTGAAGCACCAAGACTTCTCATAAAGACATGAGCTCCTACACATTCTACTATTGAAATCTCTCTTATAATCAAGTCCATCTAACCTTTATATCCCATTTACAAAACCTTCAAGCTACCTAACTATTTTATTTGTATACTAACACTTGCACATATATGATAAATTAAAGGGATATGCCCATAGAAAATTGAAGGAAAAACTTATATGTATTTTGATATTTGGTTAAATATAGTAATACACCCATTGTAAATGTAATGGTGAAGGAAAGGATGTTCACTAGCTTATGCATGCAAGCTAGGAACTAGACCTTTTTTCCTCTTGATTATATCAAGGAGAGTGGATCCACTTGGCCCAACCACAAATTTGATTGAAGAGGATTAGGAACAAGGTGAATCCAATCTCTCTTGGATTGATTTGAAAATGAGCTATTGAAAGATATTAATTAAATGCTATATCTAGATCCAAAGGTGTGAAATTGAGAGTAATCAACTTGTACTATAAGAATCAAATCAAATATGCAAACATGGAGTACAGATCGGGAAAAAAAAGGAAGAGAGGAACTTGTGTCTAAAATCTAAGCCCAAAAGTGGAGTTTAATGGTGGGTTTGGGTGCCCTTGACTCAGGAGTATCAGATATTGCAGACATAAATTATATTTTCCCCAATCAATTGTCATTCAAAACCTTCCCTGAAAGTTTTGTAAGAAAATAATCTGACACTGGCGATAAAAATTGCCACTCGACCTTCTTTTTTCCTTTGGAAAGCTCAATTTGTATGGCTTTGTCTGCACATTCTGATTGCAAATCTGTTTCTTTAGAACCTGTCACCTACACATGCAAAGGAGAGAAATTGTTAGGATGATATCCTAGGTCAAACCCTAATTTTGGAATTAAGTTTGAAATTGAAATATAATTCAATTGAATTAAAAGTGTGCCTTGAAAGGGCATATGCTAGATCTGAAATTGAAATGTTGAAATAGAATGGTATACCTTCATGAGTCTCCTTTGTATTGAAGTCTTCATAAACATATTGATCTTGACTTGCATAATTGACTTCATAATTGCTTGATCATGGATGTCATCTTGAATTCTTGAAATCAAAACTTTACTTCTTCTTCAATGCCTTGATAATGCTTGATTGCTTGCTCAATGATCGGATGTGATTGTGGTTAGATGATTGAGTGAGATTTAGTCTCAAATGAGGGGGTAAGGCTTACTTTTATACCTCTCCTCGTGAAATGTGTTTGAATTTTTAAACTAATATTGATGATAAAACCATTGATGCTAGTAGGGTGAACCCACAATAGTGGGTTACACTTTTTTGCCTAAACAAACACTAAAGTCAACATTTTGAAAAAACCTTTCAGATTCAGATGCATATTGTCGTTAAACCGTTTGAAATCAAAAGATGAAGTAAACTAGATACTTTTAGGATTTTCTGTCTAGATTCTAAACACATTTTTTGCTTTTTTTTAATTGATTTGAATGGTTTTTTTTCTCCCACGAAAACTGCTATGTTGTTGAAAACGCCATTTTCAAAGAGTTACATTGACTTCATAGAGAATAACTTTTTTTTCTAAAATAGATATCAATGTGCTTCTTTCGAATTTAGTTTTTTAACATCCATACGAAGGGAATGCAATTAGTTTGACAACATTATCATGATTGTTGCATATTTTATGAACGTTTCAAGTTGAGTAAACCATAATTTTCACATACCTTAACTACATAGCTTATAACTTGTTGTGTATTTATCAAAATTGAATTTTTTTTATAGAAAGTAGACTCAAAGATGGAGGGCACCATTATTTTTTTTTTAAATCTCTTTTATATTATTTTTTCATTGAACGTCAAACTCGAAGGTTTATATTTCATAAAATACCTACATTCGATGCACGTCAAAAAACATAGGCCTAATTAATTCAAAAAATTGTCAAATCTATATTCGTTAGAAAGATCATTTGGAGTACTTGTCTATGCAAAAGGAAGTCTCCTTATTCTTCCATTTGAGCCCTGTGTTTGAGGGCCAAAGCCATGAAAACTTCAGAATTTTGTCAAACTCTAGAAATGGTCTCTAATAAGAGACTTTCAATAAAAAGTACTTTCAATCAAAACTAATTAGTTTTGATCAAAACTACTTTCTATAAAAATTACTTGCTTGGTTTAACGTGAGTTAACCCATTTGGAAAACTAGTTTTGATATAAATTCATTTGTTTCGATAGAAAGTTATAGATGACTTTCGATAGAAACCTATGTCGGCCTATTTGGTGTCATTTCGGGTTCAGAATGATTACATATAAATTATAAATATATGTTTTCATCATCTTATTAATTCGAAAGTTGCAAAATAATTTGCATTTTGGAGAAGGAAGACTTTTGATATTGAATTTTTTCAGATTTTGTCAAAATTTAGTGGAACAATTTTGTAACTTGTAATGGGAAATAAAAAGAGAAGGTTAAATAAGAGTACACAACATTATTCAAAAGTGAGTGAACAAAGACTACTTGAAGAAGCACAGGAAAGATATTATCATAGGAATCAAGGTATGTCTCTCTCTCTCTCTAGATATTTTAAGTTGATGGTTATGACTTGTCTTAATGAAACACGTAAGCATGATATTGCTATACCTAATTAGACCTAATTTGATAAAGAAGACCTAATTAGACTTAATTAGACCTATTAGGACATAATTAGACCTATTATGACCTAATTAGACCTATTAGGACATAATTAGACCTAAGACCTAATTAGACCTAATATAGACCTATTAGGACCTAATTAGACCTATTACGACCTAATTAGACCTAAGACCTAATTAGACCTATTAGGACCTGATACGACCTAATATGAACTTAATAGTCTTGAACTAATAGGAACTAAATTATGACGTAATTTATTATTTAGTAATAAGATATAAGAGTACCCCTTTAGACCTAATACTTGAATAATTAGAGCATAAATAATTTAAGACCTAATTATACCTTTAATAAGACTAATTAACACCTAATATGAGTAATAGACCTACTAGTTCCTAATATGAGCAATACGACCCCTTTTAGGTGTAATTAGATCTAATTAGACCCTTTAGGACCTAATTAGACACAATTAGACCTATTAGGACCTAATTAGATCCAATTAGACCCTTTAGGACCTAATTAGATACAATTAGACCTATTAGGACCTAATTAGACCTAATTATACCTATCGGGACCTATGATAGGTTATATGACCCCTTAAGACCCCATTAGACCCACTATGAGTAATATGACCCCTTAGGATCTAATTAAATACCCAATTAAACCTATTATGACCTAATTAAATCCAATTACACCTATTAGCACCTAATTAGATCCAATTAGACCCCTTAGGGCCTAATTAGACACAATTAGACCTATTGGCACCTAATTAGATACAATTAGACCCCATTAGACCCACTATGACTAATATGACCCCTTAAGACCTATTAGTACCTAATTATATACCCATTTAGACATAGATTAGGACCTAATTATATCCAATTAGACCTATTAGCACCTAATTAGATCCAATTATACCCTTTATGACCTAATTAGACACAATTAGACCTATTAGGACCTAATTATACCTATCGGGGCCTATGATAGGTTATATGACCCCTTAAGACCCCATTAGACCCACTATGAGTAATTAGACCCAATTATACCTATTAGGACCTAATTAGATCCAATTATACCTTTTTAGACCTAATTAGACCCAATTATACCTATTAGAACCTAATATGAGTAATAGACCCAATTAGACCTATTAGGACCTATGATAGGTTATACACATGACCTATTGGGAGTTATCTTATGATTAAATGGACTCTATACATAGGAAATTTCATTCATACTTTTGTTTAAAATAATTTTATCTTTGTATGCAGGAAATTCTCAAGAAGCACAACATTCTAAAGTTGGAGAAGAGTCATCGCAAGGTCAACAAGCCCAACCTTTAGAAGTTGGAGAAGGGTCATCACAAGCCAATTCATAATCCCAAACAAGTACATCTCTCTCTCTCTCTCTCTCTCTCTCTCTCTCTCTCTCTCTCTCTCTCTATTTAGTCTATTTCCCCTTAAGACTATTATTTTTGTTGTGTACATAGCCTTTGTTGAAGAAAATGTTGGACAAGGGGCATCCCAAGTTGAAGTAATGGAATTTCGGGAAGGTTCACGCAAGGTAAAATAAGTATGTGTCTCTAGATCATTAGTTTATTAATTATTCCCTTTGACATGAGCATGTTTCTACTTATTTCATCAAGGTCCCCTTAAGATAAGTTATTAAGAGGATTTTTTAATTTTGTTTGCAGCCCAAGTACAAGCAATAGATGAGAATGTTATTCTAGCCCAACAGTTGAAGAGAAAGATTAATTGTAAAATAAATGATCATTTAACTAAAATGGATGTGGAAAAATTGAGAGATTATGCTAAAAAACCCATAAATACTATGAAGAGGGCATTGAATAAAAAGTCTAAGCAAATAATTGCACAATTTGAGAATCTTGATACACTTGAAAAACCCCAACTATAATCAATTACACTTCTTAAAGATGAGTTAAAAGAGCCATTAAATTTGTTGGGTGTAGGTGCAAGCTTGAAAAAGACAAAAGTGTCTAACGTACAAAAAAAAATTGTTGAAAGTGTTAAGGTTTGCATTCCACTAGGAAACATTTAGATCTGCAAATAAGTCCATTTCAAGAAGAGTGATACTAACATCTATTTAAAATAAAAACATGTCCCAAAAAAGACAAATTTCTTCACTTTCATCTCATATCGGGTACCATAGGAAGACAATAACACATTATTTGAAAAGGAGAATCAATTTGGACGATACTACATTGGAAGGTAATTGGGCACTAATATGTAGATCTTTTCGCTCTGATAGGATTAAGGAAACAGTTAGGAACTTGGTTATGACATTTTGGACTAATCATACTCGTCCTTCACCAAATACAAGAGATGTTATCAAGAAGAGGATTGGGCCTAAGGAATATTTGCATCACAAAAAACATTGGTTGGATGACACAAAAAATGAATTGTATCTCTCATTTTGTAATTCAAATCCTGACATTAAGATTGGACAAACAATGTTTGAAAGATTAAAGCCATATTTTGTAAAGATAAATAAATCTTTTGAAACTTTTTGTTGTCGATATCATATTGAATTTTATCTCTACTACCAAGGGTTTAGAAAGATGATAGAAGAAAGTGGTGGTTCTCAAAATGCTTTTCCTAAATATCCAAGCCAATTCATAGCATCAATCTTATGTAACAAATCAATTGATCATGAAAGACCTGAAATAGATTACATAAGAGGAACTTGTCAAACATGCAAGGATTTGGCTAAATTTCCTTTGAGACTTGAAGATACTGACATGATGAGGATGGTAAAATGTAAGAGTTGCAACTACATAAAGTTTGAAATGAAAGTTGGGAAAGAATCAACAAGGTTGGAATATGTAAAGGAGGAGATACTTGTTGCAACATTTATGGAGGATTTTTGTAAATTGATACAACCATATATATGTAATGTTTTTTTCTAAATGGTAAGCATAATAGTTCCAACTACCAGGAGAAACTTTTCCAGTTGGAACAATTTTATCGGTTGTTGACTTTGCAGAGAATCACTCTTTTGTTTCTCAAAAATAACTTCAAGCATAATACTACTATACAGAGTAGGTCACTATCATGGTACATGTTTCTTATTGAAATGCACAATTTGATTTGGATGGTGTTGAAATTACATATCAAGCATAGGTCATAAAGAAAGAATATCACTTTTAAATTAGTGATGATAAAGAGCATGACATACATTTTGTTGAGCAGTGCTTTAAGACATTTTTTGATACTTGGAAAACAAAGGCCTCAAAATTGAAAAGCATTTTGTTTGGTCAGATGGATGTGCAACACAATTTAAATCAGCAAGGCTATTTTATGCACTATGTAGATATCATCGATACCAAAAGATACCACATATTTGGAGTTTCTTTGAGACTGGACATGGAAAGGGAGAGCATGATGGTGCAGGAGCCTGTATTAAACATGCTTTAAGAAAGTATCAACAAGACTATCAGGGATATCATATAAATAATGTTCATGATGTAGTTGAGTGGTGCAAGATACATTTTGTGGTTCCAAATTAGGATAACAAAACATCACGATTGGATTGAGTCATACCATTCAAAGTATTCTGGGATGCCCCTCTAGGCTAGAAAGTGAAGGGATGCCCGCTGCACCATACATGTCACCTAAGGTCCTGCTAGAGGATGCTCCACCTGATGATCTAGAGTGTCATTGAGACATCAAATACTGGCCAACTTGATCACTAGATATGGATGTGGCAGTTGTTGCAATGCCCCCCACACTATCAATCGCACCTCAAAGTTGGGTGCTATGAATAACATCATCTGCCACAAGAAGAGCTATAGCAGGTTCCCTCTAACAAACAATAGCCCTGTGTACTAGCCTCTGGCGATTAGCTCGATGAAATGCATCTCTATCAGCAAGCGTACCATGTCCCTGTCCTAGATGTGCTGGCAAATTAGTGTAATTAATGGCCCTCCGGAACCTTGGCAAAAATCTGTTGTGCAAAATATAATGGAATCTAGTCGTTATTTGGATAACGACCATGGGAAGCTAGAAACCATGGGTATATCAATGATGATATAGCAGGATCCTGACACCTAGTAACTTGATATCCCTTCACATACTGTAAGATGGGAAAATTCTCTTTTAAGGGTCGCTTTAGGCACTAAAGCTTGTACCTCCTTAAGAGAAAGATCGGGTCTCTTCCTCTCAAGTATGGCCTCTATAATGTCTAGTGTGTAGGGAGTGCTACCATGAATGTCATCTTTGATACTAATCAAACTATAAAGTATGGACTAACATGTGCTCTTATAGACAATAGAGTTGGTCGAACTATTTAGGGAATCTTGCAGTCGTTCAATTTCCCTATTAATTTGTGAAAATAGTTCCTCAGGGGGAATCAGTGCATCTTCCATGATGTCTAATAATATCTCTATATCTAGATATATATGTGTACCTGAAAGATTTTATTTACATTCAAATGAAGTCTACATATAGGTTTTACTAATTTAATTGAAAATAATAAGTCATGCACATGTTATTGTTCAAATAATTATCTTCAAATGAAGTGTACATATATGTTTTCCTAATTTAAATGAAGTGTACACATACGTATACATACATACACACACATACACATACATACACATACATACACACACATACACATACATACACATACACACACACACATACACAAACATACACATACATGTACATACATACACATGCATGCATGCACATACATACACCTGTACACATACACATACATATACATACACATACACATACATACACATGTATACATACATATACATATATATACACATACATGCATACATACATACACATACACATACATGTACATACACGTATGTGCATACATACATGCATACACATACACACACATACACATATACATAAATATATACATACATATTTACACATGTATACATACATACATACATACACATGTACACATACATACCTATACACATACACATACATGTGTGTGTGTGTGTGTGTGTGTGTGTGTGTATATATATATATATATATATATATATATATATATATATATACACACACACATACACATATACATATACATACATACACATACATACATATACATATATACATACACATACATACATGTACATACATACACATACATATGTATATATACACATACATATACATACATATATACACATAAATACATATACATACATACATTGATGACATTAATTTGCCATTAGTATGAAAACAACACTTTCGGTAAGCATACACTGAAAGATAGGACAAAGAGCAAACCAAAAATGCAGATATCAGAGATCACTGAAAACAGCTAAGTACAAAGAAAACCGACGACACAATTTTGTGTGTAAACCAAAAATGCAAAATGGAAAGGATAAAGAGGAACCTGAAAGTGGAACCCAACAAGCAGGTGGTAGTGCAAAATGAGAGAACAATCACATAGGAACCCAAAAGACAATTCAAGTAGGAACACCAAGAATCAGTCTCACTGACTTCAAAGCATAACCGATCGTCACAACCGAAAGTCAGTTACAGCCCGCAAAAAGTGGATCTGACTTCCATGTCAGATAAAATAGTCATGTTCTATTTATAGAGTCTTGATTTTTTATAAAACCATTTCTTTAAGGGACAAGAAACATGAATGTAAGTGCTTTAATCAGTCTAACTGATTTAAAACACATAGACTAGGAGATCAAGGTAAAGTTGTAAACCTGTGATCTTAGAGTTAACATTGTTTTATGTGAAACTTGA
>MU224784.1:274085-285764 GCA_018584345.1 Thuja plicata | reverse complement strand
TTGAATTACAATTGCATATCTATTCAATATCATAGCTTCATTGTTAGATTCAATTCTACTACTTGCTAGCATTATTATTTCAATTATTGATTTCAAGGTTAATTCCTAAATTGGGGTTTGACTAAGGCAAACCCCTCCCCCCCCCAAAAAAAAACATCTTTTTCTTGCAGGTACAGGTTCAAAATTATAGATTTGAGACCAGATCTGGATACCCTTTTTGGCAAACTTTTGAGATCCGCGAACAGAGTCGCTTTCGGATCTGTGCAGGTCAGGGTTGACATTATTGGGTCAGGGTTGACATTTGTGGGTCAAGGTCGACCTTTTTCATAAGATGACATTGGAATGGAAAATGATTTTTGGGTTTTGTTCATCTCTGCGTTTCCTATCCAGATCATACTTTGGATTTTCCAAAAACTGAGTATAGACCCCAGAAAACAACATTCTTTGATCTACAATATTTCAAGGTTAGTACTTTTCTATCATTCATTTCAATTCAAATCCTTAATCTTTCTAAATCTATCATGCATTTACATCCATTTCAACACACATTTTTAAGAGGGAAACTTAGGATCTCCTTCTTTATTCTTATTTCCAATAGATTGATTCACATATGCATTGATCCTTTTTGGGTTGATCAATTTGGATCCTTCCTTTGTGCATTTAAGAATAAAAGGGAATGTCTTATCTTTCCCTCCACTCTAAACATTAAATGTAAGGTGAAAAGTGATTTGAGTATCAAAACACTCTTATTCCATAAACCATCATTTTTCTCCTTTATAGAACCCTTATAAGGTGACATGCCTCAACAAAGGCCAAAGTGTCTTGGTCAATGAGCAAACATGGGTAGAGTTCTCAATAGCAGGGTACAAGGAATGATTGCTTTGTGACATCCTACCAATGGATGCTTGCCATTTTCTTCTTGGGAGGCCTTGGAAATTTGATAATGGAGCAGTGTATGATGGGAAGGAGAACTCCATCACATTCAAGAAAGGAGGAAAGACTTTCAAAATTCAGTCTTTGCTAGAGGATGAAGAACCATAGACCAAAACTCCTAGTGTTATGTTATGCAGTGGTAAGGATTTTGTAAATGACATCAAGGATGATGATGGGGAAGGTTATGCTATTGTGCTAAGACCTAATGAAGAGGAAAAAATAGTGAAGGAGACATTACCATCAGAAGTGCAAGAATTACTTGAGAAGTACAAGGACATGGTGAGTAATGGAACTCCTACAACCCTACCACCTAAGAGGGTTATAAGTCATCAAATAGAATTTGTGCCAGGGGCATCTTTTCCCTACAAGGCAACATAAAAGATGACTCTAGATCAGAACTTGGAGGTAGAAAGACAAGTACAAGAACTCTTGGATCAAGGCTTGATCAAGAAGAGTATTAGTCCTTGTGCAGTCCCGGTTGTTTTGGCATCCAAGAAGGGGGGAAAGTGGAGATTATGCATAGACTCAAGGGCTATAAATAGAATCACTATAAGCTATAGATTCCCTATACCTAGGATACAAGATCTTATGGATTTCCTAGGAGGGGCAATGTACTTTAAAAAGTTGGATTTGAAGAGTGGTTATCACCAAATCAGGAAGAAGGAAGGTGATGAATGGAAAATGGCATTGAAGACCACATATGGGTTATGTGAATGGCTTGTTATGCCTTTTGGCCCCTCTAATGCTCTGAGTACATTCATGAGGCTCATGAATGAAGTGCTCAAGGACTTCAAAGGGAAGTTTGTGGTGGTATATCTTGATGAGATACTAACATTTAGCAAGACAAGAGAGGAGCATATCAGACATGTTGAGGTAGTCTTGAAAAGGTTACATGAGGAGAAATTGGCTATCAACCTTGAGAAATGTGAGTTCTTCAAACAAGAACTAGTCTACTTGAGCTTTGTAGTGTCCAAGGGGTCTTTGAAGATGGACAAAGACAAAGTTGTTGCTATCCTAAACTGGCCTCCACCTACCACAGCCATAGAGGTAAGGAGTTATCATGGCCTTGCCCAATTTTATAGGAAGTTTATTAGAAATTTCAGTGGGATATGTGCACCTTTGATGGATACTATAAAGGGTGGGGTCAAAAATAAGTTCAGATGGACAATAGAAGCAGAGAAAGGCTTTGAGTTGTTGAAGAAACAAGTGGCTACTCAACTAGTCCTACAATTTCCAAGCTTTGAGAAGTTGTTTACCATTGAGTGTGATGCTAGTGGAATGGCAGTAGGGGGTGTATTGAGTCAAGAGGGCAGACCAATTGCCTTCTTTAGTGAGAAACTGAATGAGGCTAAGAAGAAGTATTCTTCTTATGATTTGGAACTATATGCCTTAGTCCAATCTTTGAGAAAATGGAGGCACTATCTGTTGCCTAAGGACTTTGTAGTATTTACTGACAATCGGGCTCTTAGCTACATCAACACTCAAGAAAATCTAAGTAATAGGCATTTGAAGTGGATGGAGTACTTGCACGCATTCACTTTTACTATAAAGCACAAGAAGGGTCAACTTAATAAGGTGGCAGATGCCTTACACAAGAGATTATTGACAGTGCAAGAAGTCCATTTGAATAGTATTGGGATTGAAAGTTTCAGAGATCTATACAAATCAGATGAGGATTTTTATGAGGCCTATAAGGTATGTGTTGATTTTGAAAATCATTTTCATAGCAATTTCTCTACTTTTACTCTGCAAGGTTCAAAGGTAATCAGTGGTGTGTACCTAAAGGTTCAATGAGGATGAACCTCATCCAAGAGAAACATAATGGTTCTCTAAGTGGTCATTTTGGTAAGGACAAAACCTTGGAACTAGTCCAAAGGTTCTACCATTGGCCAAAGTTGGTAAAAGATGTCACCAAATATGTGGAGTAGTGTGTTGTTTGCATGAAGGCAAAAGGATGAATGAGTAATGAAGGATTGTATTAGCCTCTACCAGTCCCTAACAGGCCATGGGAGTGTGTGAGTATGGATTTTATTGTGGGATTACCCAAGACTAAACAGGGGTATGATAGCATTTATGTAGTTGTTGATAGATTTAGTAAAATGGGACATTTCATTCCATGTAAGACTACTGATTATGCTAGCCACATAGCCTTTTTTTTTTTTCAAAGAGATTGTAAGGATTCATGGTCTTCCTTTGAGTATAGTCTCTGATAGGGATGTGAAATTTATTAGCCATTTTTGGCAAACATTGTGGACAAGATTGGGCACTAACCTATCTTTTGGTTCAGCTTACCACCCTCAGAATGATGGCCAAACTAAGGTGGTAAACAGGGTGTTGGGTAACCTCTTAAGGTGCCTAACTAAGGAGTATGGGCAGACTTGGGATGTGGTCATTCCCCAAGAAAAATATGCTTACAATGATAGCAAGAATAGAATGGCAGGAAAGAGACCATTTGAAGTAGTTTATGGGATGCACCCAAGGGGTGTTTGTGAGCTCAGAGATCTTGTTGGGATGGAATATAGAAGTGGCCATGTAGAGGACTTCACCCTTACCATGAAAGAGATACAAAACCAAGTTAAGAAGCAGATCCAAGATATTCAACTTAAGTTGAAAGCCAAAGTTGATGAGAAAAGGAAGGATGTTCAGTTTGAAGTGGGTGACTATGTCATGGTTCACTTGAAAAAGTCTAGGCTACAGAAGGGTGTCCCTACCAAGCTTCAGATGAAGAGGGTGGGACCTTGCATGATCTTGGCAAAATATGGGGCTAATGCCTATAAAGTGGACTTACCATCAGATTTGAGTATATCTCTAGTTTTTAATGTTCAAGACTTAATCTAGTTCAGAGGGCCGGTAGATGAGATCAACCCAAATAGTAAAGGGTTCAGTGATGATGTGGAGGTTGTTGTCTTACCTCCAAAGTTTCAGATGGTGGCTGACAAAGTTCTAGACTCCCGGGTTAAGAAGACTACTAGACACAAGTTCTACATGGAAACTTTGATTAAATGGAAAGATAGACCAAAGTCAGAGGCCTCATGGATTGTAGAGGCAGATTTCAAGAAGGTGGGCATCTCAGAGGATCTATTGTCCATAGGAGTGACATAGCTTTTCCTTTTGGGGGAGTATGGATCAGGAGCACCTACGTGGGCTAGCTGATACAATGTAACCTAGGGTTTTCTTATTATTATTTTTGGCTTTTAGTGGTTCTAGCTAGACCACTAGGTGAATAAAGGGACCAAGATTCCTAGTGTGTGGAGTGTTAAGTAGGAGGATGTGTCTTGTTAGGTCCTTAGAGACCTTTGTGTCCATTTAGGTCCAATTAGGGGTTTTTAGTATTTCATGGAAAAATGATTCAAACAAGGGAATAGAGGTCCTATTTATTTTTATTTCATCATAATTAGGGGTTTGGACAACTTTGGACAAGTTTAGACCAAGTTTAGACACCATAGCTAAACGATGCAAAAAGTTGTCAATGTTGTCATTGACAACATTGACAACTTTTATTACAAGAATGCATTTTCGGTGGAATTGGTTAGATAACTATCCAAAAATGATGAATTGGTGTGGGGGTCAACTACTTAAGACCATCCTCAAGCTTTTTGGAGGGTTGGCAAGTTGGAGAAATTTTGTGTACAGACTGTGTATGACAATAACAGTGACTGTTAAGGTGTTTTTAGGTGATCTAATAGTTTAATGGATTAAATCCAATTTTGTGAGCATTTTTTTGTGTAATTTAGGTTGATAGAAGGTTTTTTGTGGTGTTAGTTAGTTTGATTAAATAGTTTTAGTTGCTTTTTTAAATTCCTTTTTTTTAGCACTATCACTATCCTGAAATAAGCATTGTGAACAAATGGGGTCTTAACTCCATTTTCCACCGTGGCACTTGCACGGGATTTTGGATTATGAGAGTAGACTCCATGTACATTGTGCATAGTGTAGGAGGTGCCCAGGAAGTTATGGTTTCCATTTTTAAGGTGATGCCCTAGGCGAGCCAGAGTGGCATAGCTTGGGATCACCAATGATTGCAGAGCTTGCTACAGGGATTGAAAACATTCATAGCTTCAATCAGTGGATGTGGGAAGGCAGGTAAGAAAATGAAGGACCCTCAACTCATAGGATGAGTTTGGAAGATTTTTTTTTTCTATCCAAGAATTTCCATTTCTTGTGCAGACAGTGACAAAGACCTAAAACCCTAAATTTTAGGCATGAATATAGGAGGTATTGTACGGACACCTCTGAAAGCCAAGACCTAGAAAATACTTAGGTTTTTGGAAAAGGGTATCAGGATATGAATTTTTTTTTCATACTTTTTTGGAGGTTTTAAGATTTATTGCAGAAAAAGAGCCTAATTAGGCCTAAAGCTTGTAGCCCTCTTTTGGGTGAAATTGCCTTGGAATTTGGAACTCATTTAGGGTTACAATTCCAATTAAGGTTTTGGACATTGAAATTGGTCCTCTTAACAATATTTAAGACTACCTTTCCATTTGGGAATGTTTGGGATCCATTTGGATCAGATTGTGCAAATGGTGCAAGAAAGACCAAATTTGGTCTAGGAGAGAGCATGAAGAGTTTGCATTCTACCTTGTTGTTGTTCACTAGTTGAAAGTGTTAAGTTCTTGTGAGAATAAACCTAAGGAGCCTAGGGTTAGTGAAAGAACCCTAGTAGGTCAATAATTGGCCTAGGAGACCCTAGAAGAAGCTAGGGGAAGAAAAACTAGTGCTACATCATGAGGACTATAAGAAATGCTAAGACAAATACATGTAAGTTTGGATCACTTATCATGTGCATTTTCTTTTACTTTCAAGAAACATTTCCATCAGTAGGAGATGTAAAATGGGATACCACAAAACCAGTCACCATGCAGATCAATGAATACATAACATCACTGGGGGACAACTTTGAAACAGTCATGGATGAGTACTTTGCAGGATTCAAGGACCGAATGCAGAAAAGGGTAAGGATCCCTGATCAACTTATTGAGAAGTTCAAAGATGATATATGTTTTATGGTTGACACCAACCACACATACATTGAACCTATTATACCAAGGAAAAAATGGTTACAACCTCTGGAATATGAGGTAAATATTGATCAAACATCCAAGGCAATCGATGCATTATTAAATGAACCATTAGACAAGAAATAACCAAAGTTTGGAACTTACGAGGAGGCCAAATCAAGAATCAAATTTGTCCTGGTTGTAAAGCAAATTGATAGGAAAAAGGATAAAATGGTCAAGAACCTAAACAAAATATTGTCGGTAACATAAGAAGAAACCGAACAGGAAGAAAAAGCTGACAAGGAGGAAGAGACCGAAGGTTAGTCACCCATCAGTGAAGCTACAGAAAAGAATGACTCTGAGGATAGAGAGTCAGATTCACCACCTCCTCCACCAAAAAATAAGCCAAGAACCACATGTTCTTCTAGGACAAGAAGCCAAACAACTAAGGACTCAAGTCCATCACCCTTGAAGAAAGGAAAAGTTAGAATCTACAAGAGGAAACCAGCCACACAGAAAAGAGGGTCATCAAAGAGAAGAAGGTTCGTTCAAACAAGGGAAGACATTGAGGACATGGAAAAAGATGAAGGTATAGAAGAAGAAAAGATTAAGGTTCCAGAAAGCATTGCTGAGGTATGTAAATCTATTGCAAATTCAGGATCTATTATAGATTCTAAGATCAGAAGATGGCTAAAACTGGATCCAAAAGATCAAAATAAAGTTGAAGATGCCATCATTGCAAAGATGTACAAATTCAAGTACATACCAATTCAATTCGAAGGCAATAATGTACCAAGGGAACTCTTGGACAGATTATATGCCAGATGGACATTTGCATTAAAGAATGAAAATGAGATAAGGGAAAGAGTACTTGTTTTTCTTATGCCTCCTGAATCCAAGAGGGAAGAAATTGATGAGATGATGGAGAACCATAAAAAGGAGTTCTCACCCAGGTAGAGAGCCTACAAATTCCTTGAAGGGAGGATTATAGAGCTTGAACAAGAAATTCACAAAAAGTGGAGTAAAATACTCAATAGACCTATTGAGGAAGATAGCCCCAAAAAAGACCTACAACAAAAAGATGATAATCAGGCAACTCAAGAACACATAATAATCAAAGATGTAGAAGATGACACATCAGTTGAGTTAGATAAAGAAGAAATTAACACAACCGGAAAAAAGAATGTGGATTTTGCAAATGAAACATAGTTGGACACCATTAAGGACAACATTGTGGATAACACAATCATCGACATAAGCGATGACCTAGCAGAAGAAGTACATAAAGATGAAGATGTAATTTTTACCAAGGACTCAACCAAAAAAAAGGACACCATAATTCATACTTCACAGGTGAGCATATCAGGAAACATGCCAATATTGATGCAATCCATCAACATACTACAAGAAATAGACAAATCACTTGACAAAGAATCAAGAATTCCCAAGGATGCAGGGGATGAAGGAATGAAAGACAACACCGATGATCAGAAGGACATCAGAGACACTCATACTGTAACCAAAACTGACAAGGTTATAGAAGGAGAATTAAAGTAAACAGATGGAGACACAACCGAGAAGGATGCACAAACAAAGATAGATGAAGTGCATAAGGACACCGATGAAGGAGGAAAACCTAAAGATAGCACTCTTGAGGAAACCAAAAAAGTTATTACTGATAATGTAAAGGTTGATGTGGAGACATGTATAGAAAACCAACAAGATGAAACCAAAACAAAGCAGCAAAAAATAAGCAACACTACAAGTAACTTCATCAAGTACCACAGACAAAGATGAGAAGATGGCTATGGTTCTGCACTCAAGTGAAACTTAGAAGAAGAAGAAGAAATCCAAAATGAGTAAGTTGGAAGTCACTTTAGATGAAATCATTGAGATCCACAAATGTGACCCAACCACACTTGACTATGAAGCACTAAAGGAATACGGTGAAATATGCCAGAGGAAGGCATTATAGGAGAAGCTAAGGAAACAACACTGAGACTCCATGGTACTAGAAACAACTAGGGATATATTGCACCATATTGTACCTGACACTGATGTTGATCAGAATAAACCAATACTTGACCAACTAGCCACTCTCACAGAAGCCATTACAACACAGAACTTTGATGCAAAGAAGGAAATTGAAGAGAGAGAAGAGCAGAAGTACCAGCAGAAACTTGTTGATAAAATCAGCCAAGAAGTGGCAGTAAACAAGGTAAAGCTTTCAAAATTCATAAGTGAATTAGATCCTATTATTTCTAAATCTATTTCCTTGATTCAAAAACTAAGCACACTGGAGAAATTCACTAAGGAGCATTGTGAAAACATAGCAAAGTTAGATTCTGATCTAGCTAATAGTGCTAAAAGCTTAGCCACCGGAGACAATGCAGTTAAGTTACAGTATGAAGAGGTTATTGAAATAAAAAGGTTAAGGAAAGAATTGTGGGAAGTAGAAACACAATTTAGGGAAGAGGTCACCGAGCTCTGGGCTCAACTTCTACCAAATCTGACACTGCTTCAACAACATATCAGTTCAGAAAATCAATTGATAGCAACACCCGAGATGCTTGTAGCAGACAACATCTATGATATGCACTCAAGGATTACACTCGAGCACATGGCTCTAGAGAACCTAAAGGAACAATGGGAGAAGATGATGGAAGACATGAAGTCTTCACACTCTCAGATTTTTGATAAGCTATAAGGTATACACATTTGCCCTTAATATCAAAAAAGGGGGGAAATAATGATATGTACAAATATGAAACTATACAGTATATAGAAAAAGGGGAAAATAATGATATACCAACATATAATAGGGGGAGTCATGAAATGACTAAGGATTATATATATTGTACATACTTAACATTTTGTTAGTATTTTGCACATATCAGTTTTTGATACTAATGTCAAAGGGGGAGATTGATGACATTTATTTTCCATTAGTATGCAAACAACACTTTCAGCAAGCATACACTGAAAGATAGGACAAAGAGAAAACTAAAAATGTAGATATCAGAGATCACCAAAAATTGCTAAGTACAAAGAAAACCGACGACACAATTTTGTGTGTAAACCAAAAATGCAAAATGGAAAGGATAAAGAGGAACCCAAAAGTGGAGCATGACAAGTAGGTCATAGTGAAAACCAAGAGAACAGTCATAGAGGAACCCAAAATATAGTTCAAGTAGGAACACTGAGAATCAGTCTAACTGACTTCAGAGCATAACCGACCGTCAGAAACTGAAAGTCAGATACAACCCGCAAAAAGTGGATCTGACTTCCACGTCAGATAAAACAGTCATGTTCTATTTATAGTCTTTATTTTTTTAAACCATTTCTTTAGGGATAAGAAACATGAATGTAAGTTATTTAATTAGTCTAACTGATTTAAAACACATAGACTAGGAGATCAAGGTAAATTTGTAAACCTGTGATCTTAGAGTTAACATTGTTTTACGTGAAACTTGATTAGGTCAATCTATCTTATAAATAGATGATGCAATCATTCATTATAATATATGAGATATGATGTGAGAATGGATGAGAGGATGAATGAAACATACGAGCACATCTATGGATCAAATTGACAGTTTCAAGAACCAGAACAACAAAAGGTGAATTTGGTTAGCAAGAACCAAGAACAGAGACTACCAAGCATCAGAGGTATTATTCAATCACATTAGGTGATATAATTATTCATGTAAACTTAAATGGATCTATAATCAGCAATAGGAGATTGCATACACCAGGTCAAATTTTAATTTACTATCATTCTAACAAGTGAAGAAAAGTGTAAAAATCCTTTCAAGGAAGGTGGATTTAACAGTCCAACTATAAATCTCTTAATCGAGTGCACACTCAATAGTGTTGCTAAAGCTCTTAACCATGTAGACTTTAACAGGTCTCCACAGATACTCTTAACTGGGTAGATCATCAGAAGTGATCAAATTGTAAGCCTTAACCGGCCCCTTCCAATCTGCAAATAGTGAAGAATTTGTGGGTGCCACCCCCACCGCAATTTTTACTTCCTAACAAGATTTTTCTGCGATATCATATCTTGTGTTATGTGTCAATTAATTTCATGAATGTTTCTATGAATGTTCACATGTTTGATTAATTTTATGAATTGATAAATCTTACATCAAGATAGTATAGAACATATGGTTGGATAGACATTTGATAACTTAAAGGATAAAGGTTAAAAGATACAAAAATTTTAGAGGTACTAATTCACCCCTCCCCTCTCAGTACATACTTCTCATTAATTCCAACATACATACATACATACATATATAAACATACATACACACACATGCATACATACATACATACATACATACACATATACATACATACATACACATACATGTGTACACATATGTATACATACATGCATGTACATACATACACATACATACATAGAACCAACCTAAATAGGAAAAGTGATAGAACCTAGAGTGGGACAAGTAAACCATCAGCATTAAAATTATAATATTAGATTCGTCACATGTATCTTGATGAAATTATTGTGTAAACAGATGCTCTTTAGTAATAAGATTCACTATACATAATAGATCAATTAGCACTCCTCATGACGGATTTCCTTTAATTTTTGTAGCAATGTATAAGATTCCATCGGGTGCATCAATAGTCTCCCTTTAATCAAAGGTAATGTGAGGTTCAGATTTAGAATTAGGGTGCTCAATAATGGTCACAATATTATCGGCGTCAACACACAAATCATTAGTATTTATGTAATTGTGTTAATTATGCTATATAACATTGATAGAATGAGAAGGCAATGCATTGGTAAAGATTTGCAGATTTTTATTAGGGGGTGCTAGTAATTCATTTCCTTTATCATTCACATGATCCACGATGATAGTGTTGGAATCAATGATATATTGGATCACATGCTTCAATCTATAGAACTTCTCAATATCATGGCCAATTTGACACTGGTATTAGCAAAATATTTTATGATCAAAGGATGTTGGAAAATCCTTGGAAGTATCTTTTGGTTTTACAAGAGGAATTTTTATCACATTAGCAATGATAATTTAAGCATGATAGTTTGCATTGATTTAGAAAGAGAAGTAAAATTATAATGTGTAAATTTTGATGATAAAAGGGTCACACCTAATGTTGCAGCTACCACTTGTGTATCAACATGATTTGAAGAGTTATTATTGATCTTGATGAAACCTTTATTTTATTTTTTGGACTTTGAAATGTTTGTTGAGTGTTGTCATTCTTATTGTAGCCACCCTAATTTGGTCTTCTTTGACCATAGACCCTATTTTCCCTCAGTGTGATCATACCCCTAATTATGTCAAGACAACTCTTCAATCGGTTGGCATAATTATTTTGAAATCAAAATTAATCTCCTAAGTGATCTAATCACTAATCTAAATTAATCATTTTTAGCCAATTCAAAAACAATCAAATACATGGCTAAGATAATTAATTTAAAATGAATTAAATAAAATCCCAATTGCAAACTCCTCGCTTGCAAAAGAGAGAAAAATCAATCTCCTAGCTTGATTAATTCAATCTGGCTATAGTCCTAATTAATTATTACAAAGCAATCAATAGCTTAAATAATTAATTGAAATGCCTATTATTGAGTGAATATATTATTTACATATTTCATTTCATTAATATTCCCTCTAACCTAACCAATCTCAACTACCTAACCATGAGTTCAAACTCATCCCAACCCCTTCTCACATGCTAATTCTTC
>MU224784.1:254338-274035 GCA_018584345.1 Thuja plicata | reverse complement strand
TCAAACTCATCCCAACCCCTTCTCACATGCTAATTCTTCTTAATTAGCTAATTAACCCTAATTAGCTAATCCTCCCTCCACTCATTCTCTCTCCTCCCATCTCTATCTCCTTAATCACATGCCTTAACCCTTAATCCAAATTCTAAGCTACCCCTAATCTTGTCACATTCCTAATTTTGTGATTAGAAATTCAACCCTCCCCCAAAAGTCAACATTCTCAAGCTTGACCTTAAACCCTCACCCATGCTTTTTAAACCCTCACCCATGCTTCTTAAGCCCTCACCCATACCTCATAAATGCTTTCATAAATGAAGCATTAATGCCTCTTACACATTCTCTTCCACACTCCTCGTTAATGAGTCTTACACCCTCAATAATGGCTTCCCTTCTAGAGTCTTCTCCCCTTTCTCCCTTCTTTCTATAAATTGGATGGTTTTTGAGCTCAAATTGCCTTGAATTTTAATAGTTGAAAGCATCCTTATGCTACCCATATTTGGAGAACTGAAAGAGAAAACTTATGTTGCTCATATTTCTAGGGATTTATATTGCTTTTTAGCTCTAATAGTTGTATTGTTATAATCTTTCATCTTGGAGTTTAAAATGGACTTTTCTTGAGCATATTAGATTAATTTCATTTGAATCTTCCATTCTAGGTTGTTTTTGTCACTGATTTATGCATAATCTGAGGGCATATTATTGCATTCTTCAAACTCTTCATAGATAGGAAGCAATATGTCAGTTTTAGTGATCAATGTCAAACCCTTGCTTTTTATGATTTTTCACTAATATAATGACTTATTGAAGTGTTGTATCATTCTCAATAGGTGCATAAAATCACACACACATTTATGGCACCCACTGTGGGGCGTGAACCCATGTTTTCCTTCATCTCCTAATCATTTTTGGCTAACTGGTGTTTTCAGTTTCCGTGTATAGAATCACTTTTGGTCACAAAGGCTCATATCTGGGGTATTTAATCGTAACACAGGATATTTGATCACACCCCAGGTTTCAGAGATCGTATCTGGGAAATCCTCGGTCATTTTTGGTGAAGGCTCGCATCTAGTATGCCTTATGTCGCATCTCGAGTAAAGGCTTGCATATGGTATTTTAGATTGCATCCCAGGTTTCTAGGCTCGTATCTTGCTTGTTAATTTTGAACATTAAGTTGCCTAACCACTAACGTTTTGACCTATTGTGACATTGTCCTTTACACAGCCTAACTTTTGTTTGCAGGTTGCTATCCAGAAGGTGGAAAGGCTTTTCCTAACTTGTGGTTTGCGGGTTTTTGGATTAAACTTGATAGATTAGATTTGTTCCAAGATTTATAACTTAAGAACACTTTCTAATCACTTTTTGAATCAATCAAATTAGTATGCTCTTTTCCCTCGAGGAAAATCAGAAAGTCAAAAGTTGGTTTAAAAATTGAGAGGAATTTGGAGTAATTAAACAAGGCAAACAAACTCATTGTTTAACTTTGTTTTGGAAAAAGTAATTGAACAAGAAAATCATTAAACTTTGTGGGACTAATTGAACAAGATTCACAATTTAAATTTCCCTTTGGACAAAGTAATTGAACAACACAAAGCACTAAAAATTGTGGGATAATTGAACATTCATTGTCTAAATTTTGGAGATAATAATTGAACAAGCAAATCACTTAATTTCGGGGAAACTAAACAATCAAACTTTGCTTTCAAGTACTATGCTTTCATAATTTAGGAATATCTATATCAAGCTCAAACTTGCTTGGGGGAATGAACATTGATTGGATTATTTTGGGAGAAAACAACATGGACTAGGAGATTATGTTGTTCTTCATTCCAAGAATCAGAAATCTCAAAATCCTAAGCTCACCAATCCTTTGTATGCTTATTAAACATTAGAGGGCCTGCCGATTGAGGGAAAAATCTCTTGAGAATGACCCAAGTGAGGATAGGTTTTACACAAACCCTTCCAACTCACTATAAATAATTGCTTCCTTATAGGCCAAAGCCTTGGAAGACGGAATCGGTTTTGTTCTCGTAATTTTGACATCATTCCTTGAACATGCTTGGGTATGTGTAGAGAGGAGCCACTTGAATCTTGCTTACAAGATTTCATATATTTGAGTACTCATAGGGATATACACCTCAATTTTTCCCTGTGCAATTCTATGGGAGATGGTTTTGAATGGATTTCCCCATCATAAACAACAAACTTTGTAGTCAAACTACCCGATTCATCCCCGAAAGGGTGATAATATTTTTGCAAGGCAAAAATTAATTGCCCCAAGATACTCATCATATCTTTCCCTCACTTGTGTTTGGAGTCGGCTAATATGGCATCATGACTAGAGCCATTGCATGCTTGGTGATGGCCATATTCTAATTAGCATTTGAGTGTGTACCTAAGTCTACGAGTAGGGATTTTCATCCTGTACTTAGAAAATAGGGCATAAGGATGTGTTTGTTCCCCTCTAAAAATGCAACAAATTCTTGATGTCCTTGAAAAATCCATTAAAAAGATAACGTCATCAAACAAGCAACAAGATTCAATCCTTGGGCTATATGCATTTTTCACTCATTGGAAAGTCTCAGAAAACAATCCATAATCAAACAAACTTCACGCATTTCCAAAACAAATTTGACCAAATTGACAAGATTTGATAGAATGGTCGAGGCTCATTTTTAGTCTGTCCTGGCTCGCATCAGGTTGTGCAAGATCGCATCTGGTATCCTAAATTGCATCTGGTCATCATTGCATCATATCTAGGGAGAAAGGTTGCATCCTGCATTTCCTGGCTCGCATTTAGTTCATCAGAGGCTCGCATCCCATATTTCCTGGCTCACATGCAGAGGGTCGCATCTAGGATAGTAGGCACATGCAGATTTGTTTCTCAGAAAACTTTAGTAAAATTGGATACCCTTTTGGCTCTTTAGTCTGGTCATGTTTCCTTTTTATGGTCTCTCTGTCATTGTTTCAATACTTTTTCAAACGTCTACCTTGCATGTCTTGTGGGTCTCTCACAATCGGTCTCAATATGTGTGGTCTATTCACTTTTCAAAACAACTTGATTCCTAGCTCACTAATAGGGCATTCTAACCCTTTGACACTGGAATCATTTACTTCCACCAAAACACAAACAACACTTCTACCTAGACACACTCACTTGGACCATTTGAGACTCTACTTGACACTATCAGGAAGCTTTGACAAAGTTGAGATACAACTTCATGGTTAACACAAGACACAACAAGTATTTTGTTGATGAATCAGAAGTACCTCCTAAATTGCTACATTTTCAAAAAGGAGAGACATCTCGCAATCCTCTATTTGACAGAGACTCACCTGCATCAGAAATGGATGTTGCTAGGAATGAATGGGCTAATGCCTTCAAAGCATACAACCATGAACAAGACCAACAAGATCAAGACGATGCTAGCAGTGGTGAAGAAGAACCATGCATCAACCACCCTTTGTTTGATTTAGAAACTGATGGAGACATTCCCGAAGAAGAGTACAATAGACTCAAACAAAGTAGGAAATTCCAAAGAACATTGGAAAAGATAATTGGTGAAGACAAAGAGAAATATTTTCTCCATCTACCATCCACGGGAGTAAAATTACCTAAAGATTATGATGTTGAACAACTAAAGGAAAAGGAGGTATCAACTCTTATCTCTATTCTCGCTAAACAACTAACCTTGATGCAAACTGAACTTGCAAATCTCAAACAAGAGAAGGCTAAACCAAAGAAAAAATACTCTTTGGACTCCATTTGTCCATTTCCTTTTGACAAGAGTATTAATATGGTTTTGTTTCCTCCCAACATGGCAAGGCCAAAATATGACAAGTATACGGGAGAGATTGACCCACATGACCATGTGAGAGAGTTTTGTGCTCTAAGCATAGAGTACATGCATGAACCTACATACCTAATGAGACTATTTTCGGGAAGCCTAGGTGGAAATGCTATGGAGTTGTTCTCCAAACTCACACCTAATGTAAAATATTTTGAGGAGTTAATTCAATGATTTATCCAACATTACTCCTACAAATACAGCATGATGTAACCATGATGGACCTGTGTAACACTAAGCAAAGAACCAGCGAATCCTTTACACACTTTCTACAAAGGTGGAGGAAAATCTTTGCAAGATATTCAAGAACTATTCCCGAATCTGAAAAGATGGAAATCTTTGTTAATAACTTGATAGCTGAATTGAACTATGCATTGCAAATGCAGGATTCACCTAGCTTTGATAAGATGATAAAAAATGCCATCCATATTGAAGAAGTCGTGGTTAAAAAGGGAGAAATCACTCTCCAAAGTGAAATAAAATCTACTAACTCCAACAACAAGCCAAAATGGTGGAAACAAAACAAAAATGTTGTTAACGATGGAGTGGTAGATGCGTCTAATGCTAATCCTAAACCAACAATGTTCAATCTGACGAATAGCATGCAAGCAAGTAAAGATGCCAAGGTAACAACTACAATACCTAACATAAACAATGAGAACAACAAGGGTTGACCATGGATTTCCAAGCCTCAATGAAAATTCACTCCTTTGGGAGAACCTCTTGAGAGTGTTTTAAAGACACTCTTGGACAACAAAGTTCTCACGATCCCGGATTCAAAACCATGGGAACCAGAAGTCAAACCAAGATGGTGGGATGACATTTCTTATTGTATCTTTCACAAAAACAAGGAACACAAGACTAATCATTCTCTTAAACTCAAACATGTTAGACAAGACCTTATTGAAGGAGGCAAGATCAAAGTGGAAGGGCACACCACTAATGAAGACCATATGACATTTAACAAACCATTCCCTAATTATGAGAAAGGGGGAGCATCTAAAGGAAAAGGAAATGAAGTAAATTACAACTACTCCAATAAGGATAATGTGATCAAAATGTTGGACATTAAAACTGAATCAATTAATGTGTTCATTATCAAAGGGGTTCAAGACACATCTTCCCAATCAAATGCAGTAACCCAAAGTCAAGCACAAGTCATGATCAAAGGACCTGATTCCTCATCAAAACCAGCAACAACTTCCAAGGTACCTATTATCACTATCTCCAAACCAGTGGCAACAAGACAAACAGTTACCATTCCCATAGAAAACTATAACTTGGTGGATCAATTGCAACAAACTTCTGCTCAAATTTCCATCTTTGAGTTACTTAAAATCTCCTTAGTGCATAGGGAAATTCTTGAACAAGCCCTACATTCAGCAAATGTGCCAAATGACATTGATGTAGACAAATTCCAAGCAATGGTTAATCATATCTCAACACCACATTACCTCTCTTTTTCAGAAGAAGATGATAAATTATTGACACATCTGCATAATCAACCTCTTCATATTGAATTCCTAATTCATAAATCCTGTGTTAGACATGTATTGATAGATGGAGGCGCAGGGTTGAACATTTGTACTCTCAATCTAATCAGGAAATTGGGTCTCTCAAAACAAACCATTGATTCAAGAAGAAAGATCACTATCAAAGCTTATAATGAAGAAGAAAGATCATCTAAGGGTCTCATTGTTCTACCAATCAGAATAGGACCGTTTGAAAGAAATGTGATATGTCAAGTTCTAGATCTACCCTTGGCTTAAAACATACTATTAGGGAGACCTTGGATCCATTAAATGCAAGTAGTACCATCTACTTACCACTAGTATATCAAATTCCCACATAATGGGGTGGAAGTGACAGTTCCTAGAGATGCCAGTTATACTTGCAACAATATTCAAGCAGATAGTATGGTCCCTCATAACAAGGAAGTTCCAAAAGAGATTGCACTTGAAACTACCAAAGAAATGGTTATGAAGAGATTTGCAAAGGCCTTAAAACTTGAAGAAACTAGTATGGGAAAATACAAGTTGGACATGACCCCATCATTGACAGAACTTCCAGTGTCACCAAGATCCTATGGGAAACCTTCCTCATCTTTCACACCCACTACATCTAAAAATCCAGAAATTCACAAAGCAACTGGTATGGTTAAAGCATCTACCTCTCAAGGGGATGACAGTGAAGAACAAGCGATCTTGGCCTGGCTTTACCAGGGTGAACCAAAGGAAAATGAGGTAAAACATGTGGAAATATCCCCAGAAAAGTATGGTAAAGGATATGATCTTCTCAAAAAAATGAGATATAAAGGAAATGGACCTTTAGGTGACAAAGGAAAGGGACTTATTGAACCTATACACATGGAATTCTAGGATAGAAAAGATAAAATAGGAATAGGTTTCAATAATAAACTTGAAAACCCTACTTCAAGAGATAGTTTGATCTTTGACGAAGGAAGTGATGAAGAAATAGAAATAGAACTAGAAAAATAAACCTATGAGATATTATTACATATTGGTACAAAGTATCCTGAATATCAAGGAGAAAGATATGTACCAAGCTTTGAGACACCACAAGACACTCATATCCCTTTGTTAACACAAGCTACTATTCAAGAGGTAGAGGAAGCAACATAGGACATTCTAGAGGTGCCATTGATAGAAACAACTACTGAAGACACACCCCAACCACAGAATTCACATCCTAATTTGGGGTAGTTGGTAACAATCACACATGTCCTAGATTTACCACACTTTGATCTACAAGTGGCTAATAGAGTACACCAAGTAACTATTTATGAATTCTTAAACAGGTATGATGACGAAATAATAAACTCTCATGATTATGAGTGGGATGATCTATTTGTTGACACAGAGGACATTGAAATAGATGTGATTCACATGTTTGCAGCTCCATCAGAACACAGAGAGAATTCTAACATAGCTCCTAACATTGTTGATGTTCTTGAAGCAGAGGAGTTATCCCTTCCCCAAATCATTAATGAAGAAACTGGTATTCTCCTAGGTCTAGAAGAAATTTAGAGGCTACAAGCTAGGATCCTCCTTCTACGAAGAGATGAAGATGAAAGTTTCACTGATGAGTCACTAGAGTTTGGTCCACATATAACTAACAATGACTTTGATAATGATGATCAGACTCTTATTGATCTAAACATCATAGAAATAGACTTAACAGAACATGTCATGTCAGTTAATAGTCTTGACACTGACGCGATGTTGTCCTCCCCAAGATTTGAATCCTTGTCCTTAATAAACCAGGACCTAACTAATTGGACTAATACGGATCCTACTCCTATCCTAGACTTCCCTAATAACTACCCTTTGGCTTTCTACCTATATTCTTGTGAACCTTACCCTTCTTCCACCAATGCAAGGAGCATGAACATATAACAGGAGGATATCAAGTTTCTCAATCACAAATTGAAAGATAAAAAGAAGAAAAGAACTGACAGTGAAAACCACATTGTGGCAGTGTCAAATTCTAAAAAAGTAAAAAAAAAAGACGTATCTAATGGTGAAAACCTCTGACAAGCACCAAAAGATGAGATTCTTGATATCCTCCCTGAACACTTTCAAGAAAGATCTTCAGTTTTGATAGAACCAACACAGCCGGTTAACTTGGGCATAGTTGAAGTTCCTCAAATTGTTCACCTAGCACAATCTTTGTCAGACAAGGAGAAGATACAATTCACTAAGTTCTTGAAAGAGAAAAAGATTAGCTTTGCATGGTCTTACATAGATATGCCTGGACTAGATCCTAAATTTATAATGCACCATTTATCTATAGCTCCTAGGATCAAACCCGTGAAACAAAAACTAAGAAAGATACATCCTCATATTGAATTACTGGTAAAAGAAGAGCTAGAAAAATTATTGAAAGATGGATTGATCAGAGTCATCGCTTATGCAGGATGGATTTCTAATGTGGTACCAATATCTAAATCCGATCGATCTATCAGGATCTGTACAAACTTTAGGGACTTAAATAAAGCATGTCCTAAAGATGATTTTCCACTACCAAACATTGATATGATCATAGATCTAACAATAGGCTATCAAATGTACTCATTAATAGATGGTTTCTCAAGCTATAACCAGATTAAAATTGCTCCTGAGGATCAAGAGAAAACTGCATTTACATGCGCATGGGGAACCTTTTGTTGGAACGTTAGGCCGTTTAGGTTAAAGAATGTAGGTGCTACATACCAAAGAGCTATGACTACTATATTCCATGATATGATGCATAAAAACATGGAGGATTACTTGGATGGTACCTTAGCTAAATCAAAATAAAGGACTACTCATATTGCATACTTGTGCAAGATATTAGATTGCATGGAGAAATTTCAACTTAGGCTCAATCCAAAGAAATGTGCCTTTAGAGTCCAATCAGGAAAGCTCTTAGGGTTTATTGTTTTAGCAAAAGGAATTGAGGTAGACCCTAAAAAATTCAAAGCTATACTAGAAATGACTCCTCCATGCAACATTAGTCAAATGAGGGCATTACAAGGGAGACTCCAGTCAATCAGGAGGTTCATGTAATAACTTGCGGACAGAGAACAACCCTTTACTAAATTTCTACATAAAGGTGTCACCTTCAAATGGGATGAACATTGTGAAACTAACTTCAAAGAATTAAAAGAGTACCTGGCTACTCCTCCTATCCTTATGGTACCCATTCATGGAAATCCATTACTCCTATATATTTCAGCTACATCTACGTCACTGGGAGTATTGCTGGCACAAGATGATGAAACTAAAAAGGAAAGAGCAATCTACTATATTAGTAGAACACTAGTATCTTATGAACTCAATTACAACATAATTGAAAAATCTTGCTTAGCAGTTGTCTTTCCATCACAAAAATTGATACATTATATGCTATCACATATAGTAAAGCTCATTGCAAAGATAGATCCTTTGAAATACCTCTTAAGCAAGACAGCATTAATAGGATGACTAGCAAAGTGGGTCCTGATTTTAAGTGAATTTGACATTGATTATGTGGATAGAAGGGCTATTAAAGGACAAGTTCTTGTTGATCAATTACCTGACTCACCACTCCAAGATGATGAACCTTTGAGAATTGAGTTCCCTGATGAAACAATTATGCATCTAACTGAGTATCCTTGGAAGATGTACTTTGATGGTTCTTTCACGCAACAAGGCTCTGGAGCAGGGTTTCTATTCATAAATCCTCAAGGCTACAAAATACCCAAGTCCTACAAATTGATGTTTCCATGCACAAATAACATTTCTGAATATGAAGCATTGGTAAATGGTCTTAAACTTTCTATGGAATGGAAGATTGTAGAGTTACATGTGTATGGTGACTCCCATCTCATTATTAATCAAGTAAATGGGGATTATCAAACCAAAGATGAGAATATGACACCCTATAAACAACTGGTTGATGACCTAAATAAGTACTTTGTCTTTGTCACCTTCCAGCAAATACCCAGAATAGAGAATAAAGTTGCAGATGCTATGGCTACACTGGCATCCATGTTACAACTAGAGGAACATCAGTTCTGCTATGACTTCTTGGTGGAAGAATTATCCTACCCAGCCTTTGATACACCTGAGTACCAAAATATTTGTGCTTTGAACACCCAAGACCAATCTCGGTATGCTAAAATCATTGCTTACCTAACTAATCAAACTATACCCAATGATCTATCCCATAATGAAAAAAGAGCCTTAATTAGGACAGCATCGCGTTATGTCCTCATTACTAATAACTTATATAGACAAGATCTCAATGGTACACTTCTTAGGTGTTTAGAACACGAAGAGTTGAATCATGCATTAAAAGAAGTCCACGAAGGTGTATGTGGATTGCACTCAAATGGCTTTTCAATAGCTAAGAAACTGTTCAGAGTAGGCTATTACTGGCCCACAATGGAAAAAGATGTTATTCAAATTTCAAAGACATGTCAAAAATGCCAAACACATAGAAATCTCATCCATGCTCCTTCTAGAGAACTCATACCATTCATAACACATTGGCCATTTCAGTAATGGGCCTTTGATTTGGTTGGAAAAATATATCCTAATTCTTCAAGTGGACACAAATACATCATTACGGCCATTGAGTATTTCACGAAGTGGGTCAAAGTCGTGTCGCTGATCAAAGCCACTGGAAAATAGGTGGCTATGTTCATCTTGAACTACATTATTTGTAGATATGGGATACCCTCTTCAATTGTAACAGACAATGGGGGCCAATTTAAAAACCAAGACATCAAAAACCTTTGCACATAGTTTCACATTATCCAACATTATTCCTCCATCTATTATCCTCAAGGTAATGGATAGGTTGAGGCACCTAACAAGAATATTCTCAAGATCCTACACATAATTGTGAGTAACTCTGGCATTTACAATTAAATATGGCACTTTGGGCCTATAGAACAAGCATCAGAACACCAACTGGATCCACACCATTTTCCCTAGTCTATGGTGTTGAGGCAGTATTACCTATTGAGGTTGAAATCTCATCTTTGCGGGTATCTCTCCAAGGTCTTGTTACTGACGAACAATATTGCATTGATATGGTAAATGCTTTAGACTTACTTGTTGAGTGCAGGCAACAAGCATTTGATTTTCTAAAAGTGTACCAAACATGCATGTCAAAAGGGTACAATAAAAAGGTCAAACCATAACACTTTCAAGTGGGGGATCTCGTTGTGAAAGAGAAGCCTAAGAACCAGCCTAACAAAGAACAGAAAGGAAAGTTTGAACCAAAATGGTTGCGGCCCTATGTCATTATTGAAAATTTTGGGAATAGAGCTTATCAGCTAGCTACCCCTGAGGGAGATGTCCTTCTAGATCCCATTAATACTCTACATTTGAATCAGTTCTATGCTTGATGTCTGGCTAGCAAAGCTTATGCAGTGAAAATCTTTGAAAATACCAAAAACAAAATTAGAAAAGTGATCCTAAAGAAATCCAAAAACAATGGAAAAAGTCCTAAACAAAAGGTATCCTTGGTGAAAACCTGGCAAATAGGCGCCTTGATACTACAAAAACATTCATAAAAAGAAAAAATAGCAAAAAAATGAAAAAAATTTAAAAAGAGAAAATGGTGCCTTGATGAAAACCTGGCAAACATGGATCTTGGTAGCAAAAAGAAGAATCTTTTTTGAGTGGTGCAAACCTGGTCAACAAGCATCATTCAAACTCTGTGCTCTATCTATCAATACACTGACTACAAATCCATACTTGAACCTATGTTATTTGGTGACTCTGATTCCTTACAAATGTCATATCCTTGCTTGGGATTTTTCTACATTTGCATCTTAGGAATAGTCACTCTACACTTGGGGCATATTTGCTAGCATGGTCAGTTTGCATTTGCTAGGTTGTCCTAAGCATCTTGTCTAGGATGGTTCACCTCTCCAACACAGTAATAGACATCAGACTAGTGTTTGTCAACACTTGAAATCCAAGAACTTAAAATGAACTAGTGTTTTTCAACACTTGAAACAAATGTTTCTAAACACTACATGGATTGTAATTACTGACAAAATTACTCTCGCATGCACTCAGAGAGGACACATATTGCTTACATTTCAACAATCTAATTGATGAATCTCTACTACTCTTGAAAAATGAATCCAATAGTATTTCTCAATACTACTTAAACACACAGTTTGATCTTGGCCTGGTTATAATTCTTTTATGTTCCCATGATGTTTCGTACTAGGGGCATCTAAGTGATTATAAATTTTCTTTGATTGATTCTCAAGTAACGATTGTTATGTCTTTCGAGTTACCCCATGACGTCTATTCAAAAGACAAAGAATCACAAGGATAGGGGGCATCACATTTTCTTATTTTTCTGTGTATGGTGATTGTTCTGAATGATCCTATAAATTTCACCTAACTTGGATGTTTATGGTAAGAGCTGCAAACATGAGTGGATAGCCGCAAATATCTTGTTCTCTGTTATGCGTAAACTATGGCGAGGTTGAAACAATTTCCTTGTCTATTTTCTAAATCAGATTCTCACTAAAGTGTATGAAACATGATGTACCCAAGGATATGAATTTTCAAGGTCATTGCAGGTCACATATCAAACATTACACTTGGACAAAACTTGAACCTAAACATTAAAAGAAGATAACTAAATTGTCATCCTGGCTTGTATGCCTTGATGCCTACGTTTACTTCTGACATTGCATCCAATACAAATAGTATTCATACTTTCATGATACCAATGGGTGTTAGTGACAGTTGTACTATTTTTATGAGGTATGTTCCAACAAATTCCCAATGATGATAAAAGTGCACCAATATATACAAATCAGTGACAGTCCTAAAGAGTTTGCATGTAGATGCATTTTAGAGTTTTCATGATTCATTTTTAACAAAAAGAAGAAGAAAGAGAAACATAAGGACTTGAGCTCAAAATCATTTCTATTTTTCATCCTAAACCCAAGATAATCACATAATCAAATATTACTGATATCAATGTTGTTGCACATCCATGGCATACATTTTGCATTCATAAAAGAGAAAGAGAAAATACAAAAACAAAGCTTTCATGCATTGCATTTATTTTACATCCTAAAAATGCATCCATACATTTACTTGCATAAGAAAAACTCAAAAAAAATCATTTTTCATATTCACATAGCATCATTTGAAACACATTCATATCAGTAATCAGTCACAAAGCATAAATGATGTCATCATCTAAATCTAACTCATCAATAGACCAAGGATATAAATCACATGTGCATCAAATATAAACATCTATCAAAGCAAAGAGAACCCATGAACATGTCAGAATCGGGGACAACTGCATCTGATATATATCAAATCATGGAAATAAATCAAAAATATGGAACTCTCTACAAAAAGAGTATCAAAATATCAGTATGCATTAGATATACATGTATAAAATTCATCGTACAAAAGAATGATCTCAGAAGGATCCAGATATACGATATGATCTCAAAAATATATGACAAAAATACAGTGTAAGGACTGACTCCCACCCTCTCCCTGATCTGGATGAGGTGGAGGAGGTGGAACAAAGGGATGAGGAGGAGGAGGCATAGCTCCTTCTGACTATTGAGCCACGCATGAAAAGGATAGTTCTCTCTGACCCTCTAGAACTGTAGCATGGTATAAAGCAAAATAATAGGTTGCTCTCTATCCCTGATGTGTGGCTATCCGAGCCTGCACATCTCTCTCCACTCTAAGCATATCACACTGCCTATCTTTCTCTACTCTAAGGCACTCAAGATATGTATCTCTGTCTATAAGCAAGGCCTCTAATGTGGTAATCCTAGCCTTGAGCTGCTCCCGCTCACGCTCACACTGTAATAAGGCATCTCCATCTCGGCTAGAGCCTCTGCCTGTGTTCTGTCCTAAGGGCCTATCCTTGAGCTCCTGCTGGGCATCCCGCTGCCTCTGTCTCTGTTGCCCTCTGGTAAGTAATGGCCCAGGATCTCTCTATGGAGCAACAAATCTGAAATGATTCTGATGACCCTCTTCGCTACCACTAGCACCACCACTACCACCCATAGCTCCTCCACCCCTATCATCTCCACCATCATCACCATCATCTAGACCCTATCCTCTATCTCACGTCTCATCCCCCACCATCTCTCCCAAATACCCCCTCTCTCTGAGCTCCTCATCTTCCTCTGAGAGGATGATCCTCAACATGATCATAATCTATAGGTTCCTCTATACGAGGAATGGAATCATCAGGTATAGTGAACCATGGAAAGGGATGTTGGAGAATCTGTTCAAGATAACTGTTGGCACACCCTACATTTGCAACATCTGGGCAAAGATCCCATGCCACTCCAACCATCTCCCTAATCTCCCGAGGAGCAGTCTCATACATCAACTGGGGACCCCACACTACTACCTCATCTCAGATCATGGCATATATGGTCATGTCCTGACACCTACCATGTACTCGTCCAAACTGTCTCAAAACTTGGGTGTGTAAGAAACACTCTATGATATATCGGGTCTAGCCGATCAAGTCCTGCTCTGAAAGAAGAATGGCATTTGTCATCTATCGTATGCCCACTCCTCGCAATCCAAGTATGGTCACCGTACCACTACTGTCATGTCATCAAAAAGGTGATGACAGTACTCTACCTTGCCTAGATGGGGCTGCTGAATAAGACCTAAGTACATATATACATAAGGCTACTTGAGTGCTTGTTTCCTATCTACTATCAGTCATGTAACTGGGATATGCTCCCAGGCCCAGATCTAAAGAATCAAGATCCCTACAGTCATGCTCATGCTGGTATACAATCTCATGTAACTCCCTATAAATATGTGTAAGGATGCAACTTCCCTAGGAAAATCTCTGAGAGGATACAACCATCTACTCCAGCATGTCTACCCATCCTACCAAAAAATTGTGTTGTCCTCTATCTAGCATCAGGACGCCTCCAATCAGTCCAGCTAAGTATACAACAAGATGATCATAGTGATCCCACATGTAATCCCAGGTGATGTATCTACATGCAATGGTGTCATCTCCAAAGAAATGATGTGTTGAAGCAATAGTTGTCTAGGAGGTCAAATCAAACTGCACCTCTCGCCCCATCACAGGCACTCACAGAATCCACCACACGTCCTCCTATGTGACAGTCATCTCACCAATCGAGAGATGGAAGGTGTTGTGCTCTGAGTTCCATCTCTCAAAAAGAGAAGTCAACAACTCTTGATTTACCCTAATATTGGGTAAATCAGTCAAGGATTAAAGTCCCACCCTAGCAACTAACTCACTCTCATCATTTTTTAGCTGTCGGGACAAGGCAAGGACATGAATCGGGTATGGTCCTCAAAATGATACTACCTCAAAAGGGACCTATTTCACATAAAGATAGCAATTACAAAAGAAAATTAGAATTCTATCTATGAAAACTACACATAAAAGTAACCAACTCAGTGTTTTGACAGCCCGCGGATGGAAAACATTCACAGTTGATAGCATTCTAAGTCTAAAAACTAGAAACGATTTTAGATTTAAAGGGTACGAGATTTTTACGGGATACGATCCTTGATTCCCAGGATGTGATGGGGCATCCCAAACATGATGCAAGACTAACAGGGTGCAACGCGAGATGTGGTGTACGACCCTATTTCATAGGGTACAATGCAATTCAAAAGTCATTCTAAATCTACTAAATTTGATGCAAAATTGAAAATAGGGTATGATCTAGGAAATACCAGATATAACATAGGAATTCTTGTATCCACTAGATATGACACGGGATTGACAAGGTACGATCTGGCATACCAGATTCGACGCAAAACTACATTGGCTCTAAATTCTACAAACATGCATAAAAATTGAATTTGCAAATTTGACAGGGTAGATTTACGAGAACTTATCAAAGGTGGGTAGTCGGTCGGGTGCTGATGTCGATGGCTAAGCTTGAAATGATGCTTCTCCATGGGGACCACCATCATCTTTGCAGAGCTCTAAAAATTACTAAGGGTAAAAGTAAAAATGAATAGGTAAAAGGTAATTTTTGGGATATATATTGGACTTTTGAGCTATTTAGGAGCTCCAAAACTCCTTCTAGACAACTAAAACTCCATTCTATTCTCTTTTTGATCAATCGGTAATGAAATCAAAGGTGATTATGCCATTTTATACTATACAATAAAATTTTATGCTCGTTCCCAAAACTGTAGATTTGCTCCATGCGTTCTGAATATGCTTCGCCAACTTCGCGCACTCAATTTTATGGGTTCTCTAGCGTCAAACTTGCACATTATTCATCACACATCTTGGTCTAACAACATTTATCAAAATTCACATTCTAAACATGATTAGCTTGGTAAGCTTGTGTTTTCTCTTAACACATCTTCGCTTCATCCTTTCTTCTAATTATTTCTTTCTCGATTCAATCAATCAATTCAAGTGATACATCATTCTACAGATGGATTTTATTATTTTCCTTCAATTGTGTTCCTAAGGGGGCATGATCACACTATCATCAATCAAATTATTTCTCAAAACAACATTAAAATGACTTCGCATCAAAAGACTAAAGGCGTAACAGTTCCTTGACTAAGTCAGGACTGTTGGATTGAAGGCTTCAGTTCTCACAAGCTGGATATCTTATGTCTACATCTTCTTAGATTCTTATTAAGCTCTTAGCAGCTTCATACTGACCTATGTTAAATCAATTTCACTGTCAGTATTATCAATTCTCAGATGCCAACCAAGTTCAGAATTGGCATCTTTAAGATCTTTGCTTATTGACCTTTATTTGATTAATTTCAAAGTCAATACTATCATTCTTAGTTCAATCAAGTGTGAGACTGATCTCATCAGACATTTCATTCGATCAAAGATGGAATTCTCAAACTTTCTGAAGTCAATAAACTTTCTTTGAATCAATGTGCTACTCACACATCAATTCAAAGAGGGGCAAATGTAACCACCCTAATTTGGTCTGCTCTGACCATAGACCCTATTTTCCCTAAGTGTGATCATACCCCTAATTATGTCAAGACAACTCTTCAATTGGTTGGCATAATTCTTTTGAAATCAAAATTAATCTCCTAAGTGATCTAATCACTAATCTAAATTAATCATTTTTAGCCAATTCAAAAACAATCAAATACATGGCTAAGATAATTATTTTAAAAGGAATTAAATAAAATCCCAATTGCTAACTCCTCACTTTCAAAAGAGAGAAAAATCAATCTCCTAGCCTAATTAATTCAATCTGGCTATAGTCCTAATTAATTATTACAAAGCAATCAATAGCTTAAATAATTAATTAAAATCCCTATTATTAAGTAAATATATTATTTACATATTTCATTTCATTAATATTCCCTCTAACCTAACCAATCTCAACTACCTAACCATGAGTTCAAACTCATCCCAACCCCTTCTCACATGCTAATTCTTCTTAATTGGCTCATTAACCCTAATTAGCTAATCCCCTCTCCACTCATTCTCTCTCCTCCCATCTCTATCTCCTTAATCGCATGCCTTAACCCTTAATCGTAATTCTAAGCTACCCCTAAGCTTGTCACATTCCTAATTTTGTGATTAGGAATTCAACACGCCCCCAAAAGTCAACATTCTCAAGCTTGACCTTAAACCCTCACCCATGCTTCTTAAACCCCCACCCATACCTCATAAATGCTTTCATAAATGAAGCATTAATGCCTCTTACACATTCTCTTCCACAGTACGCATTAATGAGTCTTACACCCTCATTAATGGCTTCCCTTCTAGAGTCTTCTCCCCTTTCTCCCTTCTTTCTATAAATTGGATGGGTTTTGAGCTCAAATGGCCTTGAATTTCAATAGTTGAAAGCATCCTTATGCTGCCCATATTTGGAGAACTGAAAGAGAAAACTTATGTTGCTCATATTTCTAGGGATTTATATTGCTTTTTAGCTCTAATAGTTGTACTATTATAATCTTGCATCTTGGAGTTTAAAATGGACTTTTCTTGAGCATATTAGATTAATTTCATTTGAATCTTCCATTCTAGGTTATGTTTGTCACTGATTTATGCATAATCTGAGGGAATATTATTGCATTCTTCAAAATCTTCTTAGATAGGAAGCAATAGGTCTGTTTTAGTGATCAATGTCAAACCCTTACTTTTAATGATTTTTCACTAATATAATGACTTATTGAAGTGTTTTATCGTTCTCAACAGGTGCATAAAATCACACACACACTTATCAACCATTTCCATTGATAAAGATGATTCAAATTGGCTCACTTGAAGCTGAAAATTATGAAGCACTTTACACAATTGTGTAAAGGACATAAACTCAGAAAATAAAAGCTTATCTCTAATATCTTTTTTGCAAATTAGAAATAAAATTTCTTTGAACATCACCATCAGGCACCAAATAAGAAATTTGTGAATGCAAATGTTTATATCTATCAATTAAATCAATCACTTTTTCTTTAACTCCTTGCTTACAACATATGAAATCAGTCAAAGTGATTTGAGGACCCGTATTATTTTGAAATTGGTGTATGAATGCATTAGCCATTTTTTTAAAAGGATCAATAGAATAAGGAGGCAAAGAGAAATATTATTGCAAAGATTTTTATCTTAAAGTGCAAGCAAAAAAATTTTCCATGAGTCTATGATCATTTAAGAAATAAGTACACAAAGTTTGAAATATTTTTACATGAGTGAGGGGGGTCACTTTTTCATTGTATAACTCTAATTGGGGTAATATTCATGTATTGATAAACAATAGCATACAAAATATCACAGGAAAGTGAGATATCTATATCACATGTGGGAACATTGAAACTGGAGTGGGTTATAGAAGCCAATTACTTTGTGAGGATGAAATACTTTGAGCTAAATTGTTGATAGTGGCTTTGGTGGATGAATTAGTGTTGGAATTTTTTAGATTATGATAGAGGTGTAACATGGTGATAGGTGGGTGGAGCACTAGAGTAGGAAGGTGGAACATTATGATAGGTGGGTAAAGGAGATGGTTGAGCAAAAAATGGAAGGATAATTCTAACAGAGGTATGTGGGAGTATTCATTGATAGGAACTCCACTATGACTAACATGTGTAGGATTAGCATTTTGTGTAAAGGTGGCCATGATAGAAGATGTATATGTAGAAACATTATCCAATGATGTAGGCATGGGAATGTAATTCTCAACTTGGTTTGTTTGATTAGATTAATGAATTAATTTTACCACAACTTTTAATGGGCATAACATTAGTATAAACATGATAAATGTCACACAACACTTCCATACCATATTAATCACTTTAAATCATTCTCCTCAATCCTTCAATCAAGGGGATTGCCTCGTTGTTTGAGTGTTCTTTACTTATTCATCATTGAAGCCTATCCAACTCAAGTTTAAGCCTCCCCAATTGATTACTAGATACTCAAGTTAAAGATTCATCCTCGTCATGAGAAGTGTGGGAGGAATGGTTCTCCACAATGTTAGGTATGTATTTTGTAGGAATAGAGGATTCGCACAAATTTCCATGGAAAGTCAACTCAAGCTCAATACCCTTGGTATTTAAACTTTATGAAGCCATGAGTATATACCTTATTCTCACATGGATAATATATGTAGGAAAAAGGGCCATGAAACTCATCCACAAAGGTAGATATAAAACAAATTATTAAACAATGCAAATTCTTAATAAAATGATCAATTAACCTTTGCATAAATTATATATCTCAAAATTGATTACAAATATGAATTAATTTAGTGCATACAAATCATATATGAACATCAAAATCAGAAGTAAGTATAAGACATTTCAGGTTCACAAAAATGTAATGGTGAAGAAAATGGGTATTCACTAGCTTATGCATGCAAACTAGGAAATACCTATTTCCCTCTTGATTACATTAAGGAGATTTTATCCACTTGGCTCAACCACAAGTTTGACTGAAAGGATTGGGAACAAGGTAAATCCAATCACTCCTTAATTGATTTGAAAACTTGCAATTTAAAGATATATAATAAATTTGCCCAAAAGTGGAGGTCAATGGTGGGTTTGGGCGCCCTTGACCTAGGAGTGTTAGATGCAAACAAAAATTATGTTTCCCATATCAAGATGTCACTCAAAACCTTTCCTAAAAGTTTCATTAGAAAAGTGCCAAACACTAGTGGGAAAAATCATCACCTACCCTACTTTTTTGCCTCTACAAAAGCTTAATCTATACCTGTCTTTTTATTGTTAATTTTTAGGATAGCTGCAAATGTAATAGCACTCTATTTTGTATGTGTTTTCCAAATGCAACAATCTCTCTTTCATTTATATTAGGAATGAGGCTAGGAGAGACATGTCCCTTCATGGGACA
>MU224784.1:232115-251565 GCA_018584345.1 Thuja plicata | reverse complement strand
TTTAATATTAAATATTAAATTTCATATGATTAATAATAATATAACATATATAATATATTATTATTAATCAACATGTATTATATATATTCTAATGATCATATGACTGAAGCTACAAACATTAACATTTATACTCTTCTTGGTTCAATATTTGTGTCGTCAGATTGTGTCACTTGCACATGCAAAAGAAAAAATTTTGGGGTTGATAGAGCTTTACCTAGTTCAAACCCCAATTTTGGAATTAACCTTAAAATTGAAATGTGATTGAATTGAATTAAAAATGTGCCTTGAAATGGAAAATACTAGATCTAAAATTGAAATTTTGAAATGGAATGGTATACCTTCATGCGTATCCTTTGTGTAGAATTTATTGATCATGGATGTCATCTAGAATCCTTTAAATCAAAACTTTACTTCTTCTTCAATTCCTTGATAATGTGTGATTTCTTGCTCAATGATAGGATGTGATTGTGCTTAGATGATTGAGTGAATTTATATCTTGAATTAGTGAGTAAGGATTTCTTTTATACCTCTCCTCGTGAATGTATTCAAATATTTGAAGCAGGCAAACATGGAGGAGGAATTCTTGGCTATGAAATTTGATCATTGGAGGAGCTAAATTTGGGCCCTTTTTAGAGGGTCAATGGTGCCAAAAAATGCCATTGATCAGCCAATCAAGATTGTATCAAGGAACAAAATATTTGAACTAGATAAAGTTGAGAAATTGAACCCAATACAAGAAGAATCAAACATGATCAAGCATGGAAATCCATAATCACTAAAATGAGGCCTAAGTGAGCATGAAATTATATATGGATACAATTTACGATGCTACAGTAAATATAAGAATAATACACTCACTATAAATATAAGAATAACATGCTAATTAAGTAATACATTTTTTATCAACAAATATTTTATTTAAAAAAATAAGGTGAGGGATAGCATGAGTAGAGAAAGAATGAAAAATTGAATGGTGGGATAATCAAGAAGATCAAAGCCTTCTACAAGAAGATCCTAGGCATGGGCATATTCATGGTCAAAGTGAAATGAAATTCATCAAACCTAGGGAGCGAGGCAGAAGGGATAATCATGGAATGTGTTTTAGAGGATAGGAAAACCATGGATTTGGTAATTTTTGGGGATGAATAAACATATTAAGAGGATTGGATCCTAATGGAAATAGAGGAGCAAGGGAAAGTCTTGTTTTCCTAAAAAATTCTAAATTGGAACCAGATTCCACAAGGGAAGGAGGCATTTAAATGCCTAATAAAAAATATAAGTCCTTGGTATGGTCAGTATTCCCAAAATAATCTTGAGTGGCAAGGCCTACGCAATTCAAAAGATTGGAGAGAACTTAGACCCCAAGAAGGCATCTGCAAGGAGAAAATGAATACTATATCACATAAATGGAGAAGCAAGACCAATTGGCTTGAAGCTAAAGCTAAGGACAAATTTCATAAGGAGATGAATTTTAAAAAGTATTAGGGTAAAAATAGAGGTAACTCTAATTTACCTTTGGGAATGTGCATTTCTCTCTCTAAGAATAAAAAGGCTGATATGGAAGGTAGTAATAAAGCTAAAAAAGACAAGGTTTTTCATTTTAATGGGCATGATGTTGACCAGCAATGGAAATGATGAGAAATTTGGTGTGATAAAAATTGGGGTGCCAATATGCATTTAAAATCACTTCCAAATGGCATTTTCTGGTGGAATTGTCATCAGATCTAGTAAAATGGAAAATCATGAATCATGGGCCTTATATGATGGACAAAATATGGATCTACATGAAGGAGTCAAAACCTAATTTTGACCTATGGAGGCAGGAGATAGAGGTGGACCTAATATGGATCATATTGTACAACCTCCCATCAAAGTATTGGGAAATTGGTCTTGTCCAGGAGATAGGTGAGATCCTAGGGAAATTTGTCAAGATTGATGATAAATTGGAGGATACAAAATTAAGTACTTATGTAAGAATCTATGTAAAAATATTGGTGTTTCCTCCACTCCCAAATGAGCTAAAAATATATTTAGATCAAGAGATTTGAAGATACAAAATTGAAAAGGAAGATGAGACGGTCATATTTCTTAGATTTCAATCAAAGGGACATCGAGTGAGGGCATGCAGTAAATAATCAATGTTTGAAAAAAGTGGAGAGGGGGAAGGAATGACATATCTGCTCTCACGGGAAAGGAAAAGGCAAATAATTTTTTAGGGAGAAGTTCCAAAGGATGGGATATCCCCCAAATGGAGACTATTGGAATGGATGAAATGGAAACACCTCATATACATGAAATGGATAATGATAAAAACTAGACTAATGGAAAAACAATAATAGTTAAGGAGGCAAGAGTGGAAGCTACTCCCAAAAATTATAATTGGCTAGTAGTCGCAAGGGAGAACTCTATGCCTATTGAAGTGGAAGGAGGTGAGAAGACTAAGAAAATGGATTAAGTAGAATCAACTAGAGGAATTGGGATCTTACAAACCAAAAATGAAAGTAAATGTCTTTCCTAGGGGAGGAAGATTAGTCTCAAAAGGAGAGGGGAAACAAAGATGAAGAATTGGAAGTGTTGTTGGAGAAAGGATTTAAACTCACGAGGGAAAACTCATGTAATTCAATTAAGGATGAGGGTGGGGAGGACTTAGAAGTAGATGTGGATGTTGAATGTGAAGAGGAAGGGGAAATCATGGAATTAAGAACTAAAGAACAAACATAATAAATACTAGAGAATCCAAAACAAAAATGAAGAGAAGGGGAAGGAAACCTAATAAGAAAAAGTTGGAGATTGCAGGGAATAGCAAAGGGAAGATAAAATTGAGATACATGAAGGATATTTTTTCCCCAAAGAGAAATGAAGGCATTAACATGGAATTTTAGGGGCTTTAACAAGTGGTTCCTAGTCAAGCATTAAATTTACCAAGCAAAAGAAGATCTAGTACAATTTCAGGAAATGAAATGGAGCTTAAAGGAAAGTAAGAAAAGAATGAAGAATTGGAGATAATGAAATGGTTTCTTTGTAGGAGCAAATGGTGCTTGTGGTGATTTGGGATTATTTTGGAAGCTGGTTAAGTTGAATGGGTATTTAATGGAGGAGAATTGATATTGGCAATTGATCAAGGCTAGGAATCTACAAAGGAATGAGAGCTTCTTCATATTCAACATATATGGACTCATCTCAACTATTAGCAAAAGGGAGGTTTGGAAGCAAGTATTAGAAACACTATAAGCTTTGGAAGGATAAAATATTGTAATTGAAAAATATTTTAATATTGAATTAGATAATTCAAAAAAATGGGGGGTGTGATATAGTAAAGTCAAGCTCAACAAGATTTTAGCTCTTTGTTGAACAATATCATCTGATGGAAATACAACTGAATAATGTCATTTTCACATGGACAAATAGAAGAGTGGGTTTCAATAACATTGGGGAGAGATTGGGAAAACTTTTTATTGCTAATGATTAGGAAAATTAATTAGTCACTCTTGAGGCTATTATCCTTCTCTTCACATGATTAGATCACTTCCTTGTTTAGCTTCAACTTATCCCATACCAACCACCAAAAAGATGCACATTTAAATTTAAAAATATGTGGTCAAGAGATTCTAGTTTGAAGGATATTTTTGCTAATTGGTGAAGTGAAATCAAGGTTGGAAACAATTCAAGATTATTAATCTTAGTAAAAAAAAACCATACTAATAAAGAGTTAAAGATGTGGAATAAGACTTGTTTCAAAAATTAATTCATGGAATGAGAGAGAATAGAAAAAGAGTTGTGAGAACTTATTGAGATACTAATCAAGAATGAAATGGGTATAGATGATTTTGAGAGAAAGAAGGGATTGAAGTCGGAATTGTCTAAAAATTTGGAAAGGGAGGATGTCTTTAGGAGACAAAAATCAAAAGAATTGTTGTTGTAAGAAGGGGATATAAATACAAAGTTCTCCCATAGAATTTCATAGAAAATAGAAGTAGAACAAGGATAACTAGGATCGGGAAGGAGGGGGGTGACAAAAACCACAGAAGAGGTCAACAAGGAAGAAATCAAGTTTTTTGAAAAATTATTGAATAAAGAAAAAATTGATAGATGTGGTTGAGAAGGAGAATATATTCAACATTATCCCAACAATGCCATATCAGAAAAAATGATTATATAAAAAGGCCACATTAGAAGAAGTCAAGAAAGTCACCCTCCAAATCAACCCAAATAAAGCCCCAAGGTTGAATAGATTTTTAGCTAGTTTTTTCCAGAAGTTTTGTGATATAGTTGGGTAGGACCTATACCGGACAGTGGAGGAATTGAGATGAAATTAAAAATGTTTGGAGCTTTTAACCATATCTTTCTATCTTTAATACCAAAGAAGAAAGAATCTCAAGAAATGAGCGACTTCAGGCCTATTGTCTTATGTAACATAATATATAATATTATCACTAAGATGATGGCTAATAGATTGAAGGAGCTCTTGGCAAATATAATTTCAATAGAAAAAAGTGGGTTCTCGCTAAGCAAATCAATTATGGAATGCATTATGGTGGCTCATGAAGCAATCCTTACTATAAGAAAGACCAAATAAACAAGTATGATAGTTAAATTGGATATCCTAAAAGCTTATAATAAGTGGAACATCAATTTCTACTAGAGGTAATGAGAATGTTTGGGTTTGATGATAATTGGATTCAATGGGTTAGTAGTGTAGGGATTAAGGTGCCTCAACCTTAGGAGTCTCAAGTGGATTTAATTTAATTAATTTTTAATTGGTCCTATATTGCTGATTTTAATGAATTAATGTTATATTATAAGGTTGTAGAGTGCATAGCTTAATTGTGAGACCCAATGGGAAGTTGGGAGAAATTAGCATTGAGAAGAAATATAGGTTGTGACACTTATCATAAGGAGGGATGTTTTAAGAAAAGAATTTCTAAGGAACTCCTAAAAGTTTGCTCCAAGCGACAAGTGGAAACACAATTTCGTTTCTTTCTTATGCACAATTTTGGAAGATTTTTCAGTGGGGCCAAATCTTCCATGCAAATAGGCTTGGAGTAGAAAACAGAAGTTTTATTTATGCAAGAGTTATGCAAAAAGGAGTTTCTAGTTATATGTTGTAGATACATTGAATGAAGACACATTTGAGAAGATATTATTTTTTTGCATTGTAAGCTCTATAAATATTAGTGTTTCTAGAGAAGGTTTATGAGAGAGAATTTCATTTCAGAGGGGTTATGTTGCAGGATTTTCTCCAGGATGCAGCAGGATGTAAATCTCCATGTTAAGGCTTAGAGCCTTAAGATTTTATTGTAAATGTATTATGTTGTTGAATAATATAATGGCTCTCTGGTTTTGGAGTGTGGTGTTTTTTACTTGAAAGGGTTTTCCCCACGTAAATTTTGTGCTCTTTTATCTTTTGTCTTGTTATTTTTGTTAAATTATTATGTACTATTGAATCTTAAAGTATGCGTGTTGTTGAAACCATTTAATCTGGAAAGATATGAAATTACAAGCTTTCCTCTAAGGTTTAAATCATGAGAAATAAAGTGTACCTGATTTTTCTTTATGGCATAGTAGTATGTGTTTGTATCATCATATTGTCATGTGTTTGTATCATCATATTTTTATATGTTTGTGAAGAAAAAATAGGTATTGGATGCACATATTGATCTCAGTTTGATATTTTGGGATGCCCAATTTACCTTAATTTGGTATCAGATCTATATTTTGAGATTCATAGATTACTTACATATGTTTTTATTAGTTGCATGTTCTTGCATGGACTTGCATGATGCTTGCATGTCAATGCATGTAAGATAACTTGGTGTTTCAGGTTTTGGGTAAATTCCTTTTGTGAAGATTTCTTAGCCTAACAAGCTTGAAGGAATCTGAAGAAATTGGTTAAAGAAGATTGATCTTTTGATGAGTGGAAGTCTTGTAGTTGTTTAAGTTTCAAGAGACAACACACAGTTTGAAAGATGGTGAAGACAAGGAAAATGGAGTTGATCACATTGAAATGGTGTTGATCTAAAGCTCTTGTTTGACAACAGAATAATTCTTGATGCATGGGGTGTGATTTTTATGCTTTGTGGTTGCATGCAACAAAATTTTCATATTGGGTGTCTGTGAGAGGCTCCCTAGTGATGTGCTTATGTTGGGTGCTCACTTTTTTATAGTATTAGAAGGTGTTACTTTTGTTACCCCAAATGCATAGAGGCTATGAAGTTGATAATTGGATGATCTAGAAGCTTCTAGGATAGCCTATCTCTCTTAGATGCATGTATTGATGCTTGTTTTGGAGTTGGTCTACAAGTGGGCTTGGAGTTCCCAAAATATTTTTTCTACATGGATGATTGTACTTGTATGGATTGGATTCATGTTCTTTCGATCTGAGGGTTTTACACATTTTTGTTAAAAATCTATGGTGATGTTCATCTATGACAATCTATTATTCTGATTAAAGTTGTTTGGTGTTTTTTTAGATTTTTGAGTCTTTTATATGAGAAGTGGGCATGGATGTGAATGGGTGTTCTTGAACATAATGGTTTTGTAGGTTTTACATGGTCAAAAAAACTTGTGATTTGTGGATCTACTGAAGAGATATTTTCTAGACCTTGGTTCCTTTGGGGTGTTACTAGATGAGAAATTTATAGTTCTACATGCATACTTCGTGCATAGTGAGATAAGGTGTCAGGATTTCTCTGCATGGGGATGTTCGTGTGTGATTAGTCACTCAACATTTCTATGTTGATGCTTGATGGATTCTTGTACTATGGTGTTCAATGTGGACTTGATTGGAAAATCATATTTGCACTTTATTTGGTGCTTGAATCATGTTGTTTATATGATTGTTCTCTTTGACATCCAATATTTCATGTCACTGATGCTACTAGGTTTTCATGTTGCAATGATTGGATCTATGAGTTATGTGATTATATGGGTTGATCACCTATTCAATTGTAGTGGGATAAATCAGATGTGGGTTGTCTATATACATGAGATTTAATTTAGTGGTAGTGCAGACTTGTTAGTTAGCCTTATCTATGGTCACTTGTGAATTGGTGTGATTTCTTTGGGATGAGAGAATAGATGATGGGTGAGTACATGGATAGTTGGTTATGGGTCCTATGGCATGGTGCATTTCCTTAGTTTGGAGATCTTGGTTTCACTTGGTGTGATTAGAAATGCACCTATATGTGTGTTGACCTGAATGAGTTTTGGATTTGGGATATGTTGTGTCATGTTCTTTGAGATCTTGGTATCATGGTTTAGTGGGAGCTTTAGCAGTGACTTTGTATTCATCACAAGGTGATGAATTATCTTCTTTAGTGGTGTAGATGGTTTGGAGGGATCTTTAAATTTTTTTATTGTAGAAGGGTTCTTTCACCTTTGTATGTACATTATTTGAGGATGGGTAACATCTTAGAGCCACGGAGAACTATTGGATTCTTTGGTTGAGGTGTTGATGGTACTTGACAGATGATGTTGGTTTAGAGATGTTGGTGTTATGTCATGGTATATTCTTGATTGTGCATTAGAGATTTGTCATGATACATTCCTCTTGAGACAATGTTATGTTCACTTGGAGCATGTAATCTCCTAGGAGGGGATTTTTAGATCATGATATCATGATTGGTTCCTGACTCTAAAATTAGAGCTTTGATAGCACAGTCTAGTGAGTTCTCCTTGTATTGGGTGCATTTATCATGCACTTGGGAGCTTCCTGAGAGTGAAAAGATGTGTTTTGAGTTTAGAATGAATTGATCTTTTGTTGGTACTCATCGATACATAGAGACTTAGGTGAGGTTGGAGTTCTCTTGAGATGAGAGATATATTGTTGAGATGGTTTCTCTTGATGAAATTTCAGCAGGAAGTTCGAGGAGCCTACACCTTGGTTGGATGTGAGTTAAATAGATACCCATGAGGATTATCTTGGATGATTCATGATGACTTGCATATCTTGGAGGAGCATTATCATTCCCCACTCTTGGTCTTCTTGGCGGTTTATTACTTGAGAGGTATTGCCCAATATTTCTCTCAAGTACTTTATGTTTTTATTTCATATTCATGGATCTTGAGTTGTCAATAGATGGTTCTGGAGGGATTCATTTTGAGAGATGTATAACATGGTTATCTCCTTTGATGTGTTTTCCTTTATTATGATCATAAAAGATGATAGTGGCTGATTTCCTAAAATGGGAAATATAGCAAATAAATCTTCTTTGAGAGGCTTACAGCCATGTAGATACTTGATATTATGATATGTTTGATCTCTTGAGCTTGAATGGGTTTGGATGTTGTTGTGGTTTTTCTCTTGGGGTTGTGAAGGAGATCATACTTGGCACAATTGATATTTAAAGAGTTTTGCAAAAGGATGTGCTATAGGTTTGTGGTTTGTGGTTTCTCTCTCCAATCTTAGTGATCTTCTTATGTGTTTGAATTCACTTGACATAAGATGTGAGATTTTGTGTGGAGTTGTAGTGACACTAGTTTGTCGTCACATGTTGTTACTTGGTTCTTGGGTGATAACATGGATATTCTTGTATCTCTTTCTTATGTCGGATGTGGAGAACGTGATAGAGCTATGGAGATTCATTGAGAGAGGTATTTCTTGTAGCAGTTTTGTTGTAGGATTTTGCATATCTTTGTAGATGATCATCGGTACGACATGGTTACACTTTATATGTGTTTTCATTAGTAGACTTGGTATGCCTTTGGTCTTTTAGATTTGACATTACCCATTAAGTGGGAGTTCCTAAATGGGTTTGGTCTTCATTGACTAGTTTATACGTGGAGCTTGAGGTTGTAGTTTATGGGTTGGTTATGTTGGTGGCATGAGTTTGTTGATGTTGTGTACCTTCAAGGTATGATAGATTAGATGGATTAGCATTTGTTGTAGGTTTTATTTCCAATTGTCTGGATTTATCAGTTGGATGGGAGAACTCAGCTTGATTGTGGCTATGGACAGTGTTTTGTCATGTTTTATGGAGGATTTCTTTACAGTTGTGTTCTAGTTACAGACTTTAAATTTGATGTTGTTGATGCTTCTATATAGCTCGTGAGTGCAGTAAAGTGGTGGCGGTATCATGTATCCTTTGATGTCATTGAGATCGAATGCTTATTTTCTTTGAACTGGTGCATATTCACCTTGGCGTGTTCCTTTTCTTCCATAGGTGGTATGTTGGAGGATGATAGATATTATTGCATGAGATGGTGGACATCTTGGATGTTGTTGCAGGTGTCTTGATAGAGTACAATAGAATGTTTTGGGATCTATGTGGTTTCATGGATGGCAGTGATGGTGTATTTTTCATCAAGTGGCTCTTAGCAATGTATATTTATGTTTATAGTGACTCTTGTAAGGTATTCATCAAGTTGGAGATTGTTGGGATTAAGGTGCCTCGACCTTAAAAGTCCCAAGTGGATTTAAATTAATTATTTTTTAATTGGTCATATGTTGCTGATTTAAATAAATTAATGGTATATTATAAGTTTCCAAAGTCCATAGTTTAATTGTGGGGCCCAAAGGGAAGTTGGGTGCAATTAGCATTGAAAAGAAAGATAATTTGTGACACTTGTTGCAAGGAGGGGTGTTTTAAGAAAAGAATTGCTAAGGAGCTCCTAAAATTTTTCTCCAAGTGACAAGTGGTAGCACAATTTTGTTTCTTTCTTATGCACAATTTTGGAAGATCTTTAGCAGAGCCAAGTCTTCCAAGCAAATAGGCTTGGAGTAGAAAATAGAAGTTTTATTTATGCAAGAGATATGCAAAAAAGGAGTTACTAATTATATGTTGTAGATACATTAAATGTGGATGCATTTGAGAAGATGTTATTTTGATGCATTGTAAGCTCTATAAATACGAGTGTTGTTATAGGAGGTGTATGAAAGAGAAGTTTGTTGCACAAGGGTTATCCTATCAGATTTTCTCCAGGATGTAGTGGGATGTAAATCTCCATGTTAAGGCTTAGAGCCTGAAGATTGTATTATGTTGTTGAATCTTCTATCTTTTGTCTTGGTCTTTCTTTTAAATGATTATGTATTGTTGAATCTTAAAGTATGCATGCTACTAAAACTATCTAATCTGGCAAGATATAAAATTGCAAGCTCTTTCCTCTAAGGTTTTAATTGTAAAAAATAAATTGCGTCTAATTTTGCTTTATGACATAGTAGTATGTGTTTGTATCAACATAATATCATATATTTGTGAAGAAACGATAAGTATTGGAAGCACATAGTGATCCCAACTTGCTTTTCTTTGATGCCCAATTTCCCTTCAAGTAGTTGCATCTCAACCCCTAAATTATCACAATTAGTCAATGGATCCCCATAAGGTTTTTTCTCTTCAAGTAGGGTTCTAATACAGGGGGGCCAATATCATCTTGATTTTAATAAAATGGTTGAGGCTTTAGGTAAAAGTATTTGCAAGATTAGGGAGGAAAGCAAGTGGCTAGGGATGGAGGTGGTGCCTAGGATAGAAGTAGTGACCTACCAGCAATTTGTTGATGACATAATGTTGTTTGGAAGTGCTTGTAGAAGAAAGGAAAGGATAATGAGGTCTTTGTTGGATTCTTATTGTACTACAACCGATCATAGTATCAATTGGAGGAAGTTAGAGGGATTCTTCCTTAACACATAGCCTAGTATACATAGAGATATTGTTTGGATATTTGAGTTTCGTATAGCAAATTTGTCGAGTTAATTTTTAGGGATGCCTTTGCTTGTGAAAGTTAATAAGAAATGTTATTGGAAGTACTTAATAAAAAATTATAGGAGAATATTGGAATCCTAGAAAGGGAAATTGCTCACTTCAGTGGAAAGAATTTGATGTTCAATTCAATGTTATTTGTTACACCTATTTAAATGCTATATTGCATGAGGATACAGAACACAATTGAGGATATTCTCTGCAGTGGAAAGAATTTTGATGCTCAATTCAATGTTATTTGCTATACCTATTTATGCTATCTTGCATGAGGATACATAACACAATTGAGGATATTCTCTGCAATGATTTTTTGGAGTGGGATGGCAGAACAAAATAAATTCCCTTTTAATATCATGGAAAGAATCGTATTTTCTCTCCAAAAGAGGCACGAGGGATGAGGATAAGGCAGATGAGTATGATGAATCTTGCTACGAGGGCCAAATTGGTGTGGGCTATGCAAAAGATCATAAATGGGTCAGGATCCTCAAATGAAAATATATGGGCTCAAACCACCCATCTAGATTCTTACAATCATAGACTCGCCTAAGCATGTCCATCATCAAAAAGAAAAATATAAAAATTTATCTTGGAATGTAAGGACATCATCGCTAAGCATGTCACTTAGAAAGTGAGGGATTGGAGAAGTGTGTCTTTAGGGACGGACTTATGGGATGGCCATGCCACACTAGCTAATAATCACAGTTGGAAGTAATCAAGGTCCAAGAAACTAGTAGAATATGGGGATGTAAAGTTTGAGACTTTGTTGAATCAAAGGAAGTGAATGACATTACACAATGGAGATAGTGATCACTTCAAGACTTAAATGATCCTAAAGAAAAAAAGGAAGAGCTTCAAAAGATAGTGGAGGATAGAACTTTAATTCCATCAATTGAAGAGGATGTAATCAAGTGGTGCATCTCTAAAATAGTGGATTGTAAGGTTAAAAATGGTTACAAGATAAAAGAGGAGGCAGTAACCAAACAAAATTGGCCCACTTCATCTGATATGGAACAAAGCAATTTGTCCAAATACTAGAGATTTTTTGTGGATGGTGATTTGGAAGAAGATTCTCATTGAAGATCAGTTAAGGAAGTTAGTATGGCAGCATAAACAACGCACGCTAACTGTTTGATAAAATACTTCAGAGAAATATACTCTCACAGAATGGTCTGATTACAGGATATGAACAAAAAAACATTTGCATTTATTGAAAAGGATTTATAAACTTTGAGTAATACGATTGGCATATGTACAGCCAGAGTTTGCATCCCCAAAACCTGTGTGAAAGTGTGAGCTTTGGAAGCAGACTCTATGAGCTTACTTCCTGCTCAATGCCTCCCTGTCAATGCCTACTAATAGGTCTATGCTAATAGGAACAAAAGAAATGGTATGAAAGTATATCAGGAGCTTATCTGCTTTTAATCTAGTAGTCTAATGTTTATCTGTTACAGTCCCACTCACTTGCCTACAGATTGTTTTGAAAATATAAACCTTCTATCACCACAAAAATTGTTTCTATTTATTGGTAAAAAGGTTGTTAGATCCTTAATTAAAAAATAGGAAAAACATATAGAGTGTTTTTCAATTTCATAAATTCAATACTTATTTGTTATACAGATTTATACAGATCATTACTAAATGTTAATGGTTGTGTATTATTATTTTTTAATTTTTTATTTTAAAACAAATGATATTAATGTAAGATTTGGAGAAAATTAGAGACATTTTATAGAACAAAATTTATATTTAATGGTTTTGTGATAAGCAAATTAGATTGTCATAAGGAATTAGTATAAATGGTAGTTTTTTATTAAAATTGTTAATTTACAATAAAAATTATAGAATTTTTATTAAACGAGGGCATGTTTTTGTTGTAAAATGAAGATTTCATCATCATACTAAATGGAAACTAAGTAGTTGTTATGAAAGTTTTTAAGTTATTTATCTCAAACTACTCTACCAAACTAGATTTAACATCTTAAATCAAAATATAAAATCTTTCTCGTAAAAAATTCATCAGAAAAAGAACACGGATGTTTGAAAAATATTGTTATCTATCGCCATCGATCTTGATGTAGAATATGTGATTTGAGCATAAATGTATCAAATTGATAAAAGGAAGAAAACCATCCATCTTAGATCATGAAAAGGTTGATGGACTTGCTTAGCTCCATAAAGAGATTGTTTGAGCTTGCAAACAAGCCAAGAATAAAAGACAAACCCTATTTGAATGCTTAATATATTTGACCATGAAAAGACCCATCTAAGAATGCACTCTTCACATTTGTGGAGTGGATTTTGTTGCAATTTTGGTTGAACAAAGGTTATAGAATTTTTCAAGGGGGAGTTATTCAATTATGATACCTTCTTCAATACTAAGAAAAGGTTCTTTAAGAGTTGAATTGAAAGAATTTGATTGACTTCAATGGGTGGGGCTCATCACAATTGATTTCACTTAGTAAAGGTTTGAGCTTTATATGATTTCTACATTAAAGCACTTCTTCACATCATTATATGGTGGCAAGTGAGAACATAAGATAGATACAATCTACCTTCACCAAAGCTAAAAGATGCTTAAAGTGGTGGATACCCTTTACCTAAGAGATACCTTTAAAAAGAAGATGTTTCTTATACTTATCAACCAAGTAACCAATTGTGTTTTTAGTTTAGTAAGCCTAACTACAAAAATATTTTTTTCTTCCTTTCATAAGAGGAACAGTATCTCAAGTATGATCTTCCTCAATGAAGAAATGTCCTATACCATAACATCCTTCAATTTTAATGTTCTTGTCACACCATAAAAGATGCATGGATAATTTGAAAGTACATTATACAAAATGTTAGTGTAGGTACATAAACAAGCTCATGATTATATAAGATATAATCAGGCCATTAAATGATAAGAAGTAATTGAAGTGGTAGAATATGTTGAAGGAGAGGAAAACTCAAAATTTGGTAGTGTTCATTAACCTTAACATCACACTAATACAAGATTTCATCAGTTCTAAGATAAAAATAAAACATTAAATTTTACATATTCACAGTAGCTATTAACTATGAGTGGCTCATTCCTAGTCTCCATATCCATCTTGCATTTTATAAATATTAAAATCCTAGTAGTAAATTCTAAAAAATGTGAAGAAACATGTTATGCTGAGGGTTATGTGATTTTGTTTTTAGTTTGCATTTAGTTGATAACTTCAACATGGAGTTGTGGTGGTATATTATCCAATCAGCCATTTCATGCATAACCATCTCAAAGGTCGTGCAATCTTGTATCTCTAAAAAATGTAGAATTTTATTTCTTTATGTTTTCTATCCTTTGGTAGTTTTTGGTCTTCTAGATAGAGTTTGACTTTATAGTTTTGATAGTACTCATATCAAGCTTAACAATATATATAGTAGTGGCTCATGGTAGTTTATCGTAGGAAGATAAAGACCTAATTGACTTAATCTTATTTCTATCTAAAAATAAATAATGAGTATTTTATCATCTTGGAAGCTATCTAGTAATACCAATAAGTTTTATATATGCATATTTTACACTTGATTTTTGTGAGGTAAAATTATTCATGTTAAGGTTATTTTATATTATCCAGAGGAAAAACAATTTATTCTAATACTTGTAAGTAATGACCATTAGCCAAAATATCCATATAAACTAGTTTGATTTCCCCAACAAATTTATTCGAGAAGTAGATTGTAAAATAGAAAAAGCGTGAAGCTCTACAACACATAAAATATATTTATGTATGTGGAATACTATTTGGAACCAAATATTTCATTTAATTTTTTGTTCAAATTCCTAACAACTTCAATTCATTACGTAGATATGTTGAAAATGTCCAAAATGGTAGTTTATATCTAAATTCGTGTTAAATTGCTCTTATATTACATTGAGTAGATACAACATCTTTATGAAGCTACTCTTTAGAGATGAAGGCTTTGCATCTTTTAATGTCCAAAAACAAGGCTTTTCTCCCCTAGGTCGACCAAGATTAAGGAATCCATAGAAATCAACTACCACTCCATTAACCTAAATCGTGATGATGATTGGACCTTAAGCCTACCTTGCCAACCACATTTAGCCATGTTGGATAACCACCATCATCCTTGATGCTATTCCTCTCCATGTCTCTCCTTTTTATTCCTTTCCTCCTCTTCAACTGTCACAACCTCCCCCATTCCTTCTCTTTATGGTTATCACTTGTCCTCCTCTCTCCTCCGCACCTTTAGTGGTTCCATACTTCTTCTTTCTTCATTCTCTTTTTTTCTCTAGGATATCTTTGTTCTTGCAATATTTCATCTTGATTCCTTTAGATTTTGTTTTCTTCTTCCTTTTATTCTTTCTTTATTAGTGCTTGGCTAGTTTGTGTGTTTGTTTCCTTTTAGTTTTAACTTAAGAAGGTCTTTTGTTCTTTCACTCCTATTTTTATTGTTTCTTTGTAGTTATTTTTAGCTTTTTATAATATTCTTCATGTGCTCTTTTATCTTTTGGTTCATTTCTTTGCTCTCTTCTCTCTTTTGTCTTCTTTATTTTATTTTTCTTATGTTTTCCTTTGTCTCGTTTCGTGGGGTTATTTTTATTAAAAATAAAGTTGCTATACTAATAGAATAGAAGAAATAAATACAGAGAAAAGAAGAACTTGTGACTTATTATTCATCACAAGAAATTACAAATATATAGAGTCTTTTGAATCAATAAGAACCTATAATTATGCTAATCCACATGACAACAAACTGTTACAAATGACAGCAAACTAGATACATGAATAACAACTAAATGGAACTTATTGAAAACTGACTGAGAATTGTGGATGAATAACTCAAACACATTGGACACCTAATCATATTTGATGACTTATTCATTTATGTTGGATCATTAATTCCAATAGTTTTATGGTTGGGCTTAGTTTTTTTCTCTCTAACCCTTGCATTGGTTCCATTCTCCTTTTCTCCTCCTTGTTCTTTGGCTCCTATTATTTCTTTGTGGACTTAGTTAATGTTTCTAACATAGGATTATACTTGATTATAGTATTTGGTTGGTTTATTTTATTACGTTCTTTATTATCTCTTTTGATTTTGTCTTTTCTTTTTTGTTGTTTTTATTATTTTTTCGTGCCTCTCTTATTGTATTTTTTGAGTTTATTATTTTTATTTCTTCCACTTTTTGTCTTCTTTTGGAGCCATTTTTTTGCTTCTCTATTCCTCCTCTCCTTGTGTTCCCCCTCCTCTCTCCTTCCTTTCTTATATCTATTGATTTAGGCCTACTATGTTTCTTATATTTTTACTTATCTTGCATTCTCTTAAATCCTAATGATGGATCAAGAGTGTGACTTGAAACATTGATATAAAAATACGTACACAATCAAATCCATAAGTCATGAGTTTTTTATTAAGGTAACAACAGGTTTTGAAGGGACCCCGAAACCCTGTACAAAGATTTCTCAAAAGATATTCAAAAAATCCCTCTAAACAAAACAGATCTAGACCACAGTGAGGGTTTTACAACAGTCTCCCACAACCATAAAGAATCAATGCATGAAACACCCTTCATGCAAACCCAAGCTAAAGAAAAATCCAAGACTAAGATTTACCTTTAGTACCCTTCTAATGAGAATGAAGAGTCATATCAAAAGAGGAGGGCATCTTAATTTTTTTCCTTTAACAGTTATCCATCCCTCTTCAGCTCTTGTCGCCTCTTCCTGCCTCTGCAGAGGATCATCAGCCAAACAAGAGCAATCCAAGCTACCGACAGAGGTAGTCAAAATACAAGTAGAATCTACAGGAGAATCTTCCATAGAACCAATAGAAGCCACTACCCCCACAACACCAGGGGAGTCCAAACACACTACATCCCCCACCAAACTAGGTAACGGTGAAACAGGGGAGGTAATCACAAGAGTAATTTCTATATTTAAGCATTTATGAGGGATTGATGCTCTTCTTATCTTAAATTAAACATCAAAGACAAATTCAATCATGTTCATGAGCATTTCAATATGAATAAGGTTCCACTAACTCCTTTAACTACAAAATCTAATGAAATTTTTTGACAAAAGTCTAGTAATTGAACACATTGTCGGATACCTGTGAAATTTTCAATTTATTTTAAAAATATACCTGACGTTCGTTGAAATTTTGACGATCCTGACATTCTTAAAAAATTTTAAGAAGTCAGGCATAAATTTTAAAAAATCCTAAGTTTATTTTATTCTTTTATACCTTCACAACCCGCGGCTCCATTATTTGAAGTAAAATGATAAAATTGATAAAGGCAAAAGAACCTTAAATTTCTCTTTGATCAACCATTTAGGGTTTTGAAACCCTAATCCCACACCATTTTCCATTTTTTAAAAAACATTCTATAAGTCTCTCTTTCTGGGCGGCATTGAATGGGACTAGGGTTTGGAGCCTCTGTCATTGTGTATTTTGGAGGTTTTCCCTACAGATATGGAGAATTCAATGTCACTTCTGCGACATTTCTCACATATATTTCATAGATTTTAATGCCTTTGACAGGTGTTTATCTATCACAGAACAACCAACATTTTATATCTTCTCTGATCTTGATGGAGTTCAAGGGCTTTCTTTCAAGAGCTTTATATTGTATGTATTTCTCTGTATATTCATGCTCTGGTAGAATTGATTTTGAATTTCACATTGTCACAAAAGAAAATATTGAAAACATGCTTCCTTCTTTCCCTTGTGGTCGCGACTCTTCCCTATTGATCTCTTTTTTTGCATAAATATTATCCGTCATTGCTTTTCTTCATGAATTGTGAAGTTGTGTGTATTCTTTATTAAAAAGAAAGTAACCAAAATTTCCACTTTCTGTGCTTCCCATGGTGTCTATTGAAATCACTATTCAATTAGAGGGTTTATAAGATATTTTCTCCATATCTGATCTCTTCACAAGTCATGTTTGTTGATTGAACATTCTTTGTATATACCTTGGTCATTTCTTATGTGATCTTAAGATATCTATGTACTTATGTGTCTTATCTTTGATAGAGACTTCGAGTCTTTGATCTTACCTTGCTTTCATTTGTGAAACTAACTTTGAAAGTCTCATTCCAGATAAACAAGTCTCTTGTAGAACCTTTCAACTTAAATGTTACTCAAAAATGAGTTTGAAGGTTGTCATTAGTATTCAAGTATTCAAATTTCCAGTCGGTAACAGATTCATCGGTAATGATCACCAAGCAACAGAGTTAACTGAGTGCGGTGATCACCGAGCACCGAGAAGTATACACCGAGCACCGAGATACACCGAACACCGAGAGACAGTATTTACCAAGTAAACTAGAAGTTACATAAAAAAATTTAATGAAACATCAATCTAGGTAACATACTTTTTCCAAGCTAGATAATGGTTTACAATGATTGAGGAGGACATTAATTGCGAGTGCAATCATTAATTGTTTGTATTTTATATGTATAGAGAATCAAGGTAAATTTTGTACACCATTGATCTTAGGTTTTATAAGATATTGTAAAACCCTAATTAGGTCAAGAAGTTTGATATATGTAAGGATAAGATGTCATTTTTGTAAGTGTTGTTGATCGACTTATCATCAATTAGCTACCACACTAAGGACATCATAAGATCAGACAAGGGTTTTAGCACAAGGATTTTGATTGAAGCATTTAGTTTTCAGATTAGAGACAAGGCTATCGAGCAGTACAGAAGGTATTATCAGTCACAATAAGGTGATAATTTTATTGTAATTAAAGGATCTATTATCCATAATATTCTAATTGTATTTGTTCAGATCACAAATTTTGTTACTCTCTGACAATTGTAACAAACCCTAAATCTTCTAACACAGTAGACTTAACCGTCTTTGCCTAAATCTCCTAACAGAGTGTACACATACATTATGTTGCAAAATCCTCACTCGAGGTAGATCTAAATGATCTTATTGTTACTCCTAACAGGGTAAGGTCACCAGAAGTGAACAATCTTTGTAAGCTCTAATAGGCTACTTTATTACTGCAGTAGTGAAGCTTTGTGGGTCTCATCCCCACCACATTTTTTACCTTCTTACAGGGATTTTCTATGATACTAAAATACATGTGTTATGTATACTTTAGTTTCATGAATGTTTTATTGTTTTGATTACATGCATTTACATTTTAGCAATGACATTACATGTATGGTGAAAGAAATCTGCTCAGTCAGTTTTTGATTAAGGTAAAAATAGGTTTTGAAAGGTACCTGAAACCTTTTACAAAAGGAGATTAAAGATAATCAATGAGAACCCATACAAACATGATATGCCTACTTCGAGCAAAAGAGCAAGACCCAAACAAACAACCCACAACCCGAAGAAGTAGAAAACCAGACAAAAAAGCACAGTAACCAGCAAAACTACCAGCAAAAAACCAGTAGACCTTCCAGCGCAGCTCCCTGCCTACTGCATTTTTTCATAGGCTTCCTCAGCCTCTTTCTTCATGTTTTCCATCAAGTAAATAGACTCCTTCAGCTTTAGCATCTCGTTAGGGATCTCTAGAACTTTTCTTTTGATGCCTCTACGAGTTCTAGAGCTCGGGCCCCCACTCTCAATATCACCCTCCCCCACTCTCAATATCACCCTCCACCATGAAAGTGGTTCTTTCCAGCAGGCTCATTTCCAGGTAGGCATATAAAGCTTTGAGATTCTAGATAGAAACTTTCAGCCCTTCATTACTATGTTTCAGAATGATATTTATCATGTGCCCATTATGACTGATCTGGGCTTTCATCTCATTGA
>MU224784.1:200888-229674 GCA_018584345.1 Thuja plicata | reverse complement strand
TCTAGGACACATCCATTGAGTAATCATCTCCTGAGCACTATAAGGTTTGACCCAATCCACATTGAAATACTTAAACACTAAGTCCCAGACATGATTAGAGAAGGGACAGTGTATCAATAGATGGTTATAGTTTTCAGCTTCAGAGAGGCAAAGGTAACATCTGTTTGGCATGATGAAACCTCTTTTACGGAGATTCTCCACCGTAAGGATTTTATCCTAAGTCAAAAGCCAAAAAAAAATGTTAATTTTAGGGATAAGGTTGGAATTCCAAACCTAAGCACTAAGAGGTTGGGAGCTACTGGAGAGTAGAAGGGCTAAATCCGAAGCAACTGAGAATTTTCCATTAGGTTACGGGCTCCAAATCAAAGAATCCAGAGCATTTTTAGGAAACCAAGAGTTGAGTTGGGCATTGATTTGAACTAGTATTCCCTCAAAGGTACCTAATTCCACCCATTTTTCATTAATCCAGTAACCTGCCACCTTTTCTCCCACAATATCTTGGCAGTCAAGAATAGCCAAGCTCCACTCTTCATTCTCTTTAAGGGCTTTATTTTCCAGCCATTTGTCCTACCAGAAATTTATCTTCCTGTCATTTCCCAGTTTCCATCTCACTCCCTTTTTTATTATCTCTTTACCTCTACAGATACTATTCCATATAAAGGATCCATTAACTTCCTGGGAGTTATTAAGCATGTCCTCTAGAGAGTGGATATGGTATTTCCTTTTCAGAATAGAATTCCATTCCTTTTCTTCCTCAAAGATTCTCCAGCACTGTTTAGCCATTAGAGCCTTATTAGTATTCTTTATGCTTCTGATCCCCAATCCTCCCCATTTCTTAGGTTTACAATCTTCTCAGTCAGTTATTACAGTTTATGATTACAAATATTTGTTTGTAAATTTTTGAAGGGTATTGATTCACCCCTCCCCTCTCAGTACACACCTTTCTATTATTCCAACAATTGGTATCAACGCCAGGTTCTCTTATTTTAGAAAATTTTAATCACTGAAGAGAAAATATCTTATAATGGAAAGGTCTACGCTTGACAAAACTATTGAGAATCAAAAGTTGCAGATGCAAATCTACATTGAACAATACAAAGAAGCAAAGGAGAAACTAAGGGAGATCTTGGTTAAAAGAAAAGATATGGCATCTCATTGTCATGAGACTGATTATCAGGAAGAAGATATTCGTGACCCATTTGATGCATTTGGATCTGAATCTGGCAGCATATCTGATGCATCTAAAGCAATCATATCAAAGCTATCTCAAAGAAATCAACAACTTACTGAACAAGTGAAGGCACTGTAGATCGGTCAAGATACACAAATGGTTAGGATGGTTGAAGTCTTGAACAATGCAAAGAAATTTGAACAAGACAGAAACATGGTTGTTGATGAGAGAAGACAAATGACTGAAAATTTACAAGAGAAAGAATCTGAGATAATGAGACTTACTAAACATTACTTTGAAATCACCAATCATATGATTGCTATGATTCATGAGGAAAACTGAGTGAATATTGAGCTTTCTATAAAACTGGAAGATATTGGTGAATTTAAAGAAGAGAATGAAAAATTGAGAAATGAAGTGAAGGTTCTACAACAACATAATGAGGTGATTAAGAGATCTAAATAAAGTACTAAGATGATAGATGAATTTCTGAACAATCAAAGGAGACTGAAGAACAATACCGGTTTAGGGTATACCGAGCAAGGAGAATCATCGATTAAATTTGAACAGAAGATTGTCTACACAAATCTGAAGCCTAACAAACCCTCATGCCATCACTGTGGAAAACCAGGCCACACATCAAACATTTGCAGAAGAAAAGCAAAAGGTACTTCTAGAAACTCTCCTAAATTTAATGGCAATTGCTATAATTGTAACAAGCATGGACATCAAGCACATGAATGCATATCTAAGCTAAAAAAACCACATAATAAACCCTACATGGAAAAATATTGCCACATTTGCAACATGCATGGTCATACATCACAAGTATGCACTAATACGAAGTAAATCTGGAAACCAAAAGGACAAGAAAAGGCATATCAACTAAGAAGACAAGGTAATTATTATGCTTGGGATTATAACACTTGGGCTAGTTGCACAACATGTGGTAAGTATGGACATATTGCAGCTAGCTGTATGAGACAATGGAGAACTAAATCTAGAAATTGGTCAAACTCTGGAATGGCATCCACACACTATCAGAAGGTCGGTCACTTAGGTAAAGATTGCAGGGACCGAGTAAATACTTATGGAAATGGAAACACAATCAAAGAAATCATGAGGATAAGAAATCAAATGTAGAGGAGAGCATCAAATGACAATGTTGGGCCAAGCACAATAGTCGGTGACACCTCATCGATGGATTAGGTGATTCCACCACCTCCACCTAAGCAATATAAGTAAGGTATGGAACTATGTTTTGCAAAGTTATATCTTACATAAATTCCTTGTATTCATTGTACGAATACCAAATTAGCATAAATTAAGGTGCACTATGATATAATATTTTGATATCTGTGAACTAGTTGGGTCAGTTAATCTGTACCGAGTAAGAATTCTAGTTGGTGAACATGTGAGAGACAACCGAGTTTCTAAGTCAACTGAGCACTATTGTACTCACCGAGCTAAAGTATCTTTAGTATCAACCAAGTGATTTGTTTGTTGATCGAGTAGTTGGTGATGAGCATTTATCGCACTTACTAAAATAATTTTGTATAAATTTGAGGGAAGTAAACTTACTTGTTCACACAATGATCAAAGAGAAGAGCAGAGAGATTGATAGTGAATTCACAGCGGAGCATTTCGAAACATTTTACAGAGATTCAAAGAATATTTCAAATAGTTGAAGATTATATCTAGTAAGCATTTAGACTTACCAAGTTGTCTGTGATTTTTGTTGGAAGCCCTAATTTGAAAATATGGCATCCTCATCTCAAACCATGAAAGGCAAGATGGACAAAAGAAAGAAAGTAATTCTTATCAAGAATTCAACATGCATAGAACCCCATTAACAAGTTTCATCCATGGGTTGTTGCTCAACCTGACAACAAAGGTGCGTTCTCCATGATACCGCCTAGGGTTCTATTGGTTCATGATGTAAGAGTATATATTCATTGCAAAATTAGTGAAATATATCACTTTGAGCTCAAATTGACATATCAGGAGCTTAGCATTGATGGGAAGCTGAAGGACGATCATAAGCATCTAGAAGTGAAAGGGTTAACCAATGCCCTGCATTTCTCGAAGGAATTCAAGATAGAATGGATACGCATTGTATTGATCCAAATACATGATGGGAAACTATGGCTAGATGAACCAAAGAAGATAATAAAATATGTTATACATGTAGTAACTGGGTATCTGACAACCGAAAAAACAAAATCCCTAAGGCACCTGCCCAAAGAAGAAATCAAGAAGCTAACATGAGCCGAGTGGGATGGTAGAGGTCTAAGGATCAACACCATCAGCAATCCAGAACTGAGATTTGGTGCCTATGTTATTGGATACAAAATATTACGATCGAGCAGACCTAACAACATCGCATGTGAAGCAATCGACATTGCATACAAAATAGTGAAGAAGGGTTTGCAACTTGACTTAGCCAAGTTATTGTAGAGGCAACTGGAAGAAAACATGATAAAAATTAGATCAACAAGATCAAATACATGTAAGTTTGGTTCTCTACTGATGTGTACATTTTTGTATCAGTAAAAATTTCTTACCCTCCGTCGATAATGTAACATGGCAGACTGACCAACCGATCACATTGCAAATCGGTGAATTCATTACAAGTCTAGGAAAAAACTTTGAACCTATTATGAATTATTACTTTATGAAGTTCAAAGAGAGAATGGAGAAAAGAAAAAGAATACCAATTCAGTTGGAAGAGAAGTATAAAGAGGATATTTATTTTGTGGTTGACACCGACACAACTCTAATCAAAGCATTTCAACCGAGGACAGCATGGCTACCTCCTATGGATTATGAAATTGACATAGATTTAGCTTCTAAAGCTATAGAGAAATTACTAAATGAACATGTTAACAAATCTTCCATGAGATTTGGCACGTATGACGAAGCTAAAAATAAATAAAAATTAGACTTTAAGTTGAGAAAATGGGTAGGAAGAAGACCAAGATAGTCAAGACATTGAAAAGGAAATTTTCTATCACTGATGAAGAACTTGACATATCAGTTTATGATACCAAGGAGCATACTACATTCGGTGATGAAGAACAAGATCAAGATGTCGATGCCACCGAATCAGATGAAATACAAGAAGAGGCACCTAAGGCCAAGAAGGGAAAAGGCACAGAGCCTGAGACTCCACCGAGGAAAAGAACAAGATTGGTGATAGTATACTCACCACCTTTGAAGAAAGGAGTTCTCAAAATAACAAGACTATCATCAAAGTATACTTATCAGACAAGGAAGCTAAAGACTTCCACTAAGAACCCACACTGAGACAAAGGAAAAGGTATGTTAGAGATAAAGATGATAAGGATGATTCTAATGATAACATTGATCAATTTAAGGTTGTAAAGAATAAGGTACCACATACTATTGATGAAGTAGCAGAAGCCATAAGGTCAACTGAAAGGTTAGGACATCCGAAGCTACAAGCTTATGTAAACTTGAAAACTGAGAATCGGGACAAATTGGGAGATGCAATGATAGAGAAATAGATGAGAGAGACAGTACTCATTGTACTTAAGGTTGAGTACACAGGTGAATAGATTGATGACATAATGCAACAATATGCAAAGAAATTTCCAAAGAAATCTAGAGTACTCAATATACTTAAAGGGAAATTGAAAGAAGTTGATGAAGAGAGTACTATGATTTGGAAAAATCTCTTGAGTCCAATCAAGAAAATAGAGGACGTTGCATCCATAGTCGATATTGAGGGACATTGACTGAGTATCCAGATAACTAATGTTGAAGATGCAACTATTGATAATGTATTGGAAGGTATTCCTGAGCTACTGACAAATCTTGGACATGAAGAAATCATAATAGATGATATCACTGAAGGTGACCCGGATGAAAAAGAAAAGGAAGATGAAGTAATAGCCAGAGCTACCGAGAACCTTGAAGGACAAGATATGACTGAGGTAGCCCAAGCTATGGTTCTTGGTAATCTTCCCATACTGGTCCAAGCTATTGATATTAAAACTAAAGCATCAAAGGTTACACCCGAGAAAGTAACAAATACACATGCAGACAAGGGTGATGAAAAAGGTAAAGAGGCCAAGCATAGTGGAGATACTACACAAGGTGATGCACCCAAAGAAACCACTAATGCAGCACAAAAGGGTGAAGGTAATATAGAGATGACAGTAGACACTTCTACTACTGACACCAGGTCAGTTATTGAGCCACCCACACAAGTAATCACACCTACCAAACCACCAAAGCTAGATATCGAGCACAAGGCTCAATTATCACTAACACTATCTCCTACTTCAAGTGTACAAGGAAAGAAGAAGAAAGGGAGCAAGGAACCAGTCACACTTGATAAAATCATAGACATCCCTGAATGTGATCCAGGGACACTTGATCCTAAAACACTCAGAAAATATGGAGAACTATGCACCCAAAAAGAATCTCAAGACAAGCTGAGGTTAGAACACAAGAATGTGGAGGTGCTAGAAGAAGCTAAGGATATCTTACAACAACTTGTTCCTGATGTGAACATAAATTAATCCATGCTAATCATTGATCAACTTGAACTACTCATCGAGGCAATAAATGCACCAGATATTGATGTCGAGTAGAAGATAGAAGAAAGAGAAGAAAATAAGTTTCAGTACAAGATTACTGAAAAGGTCAGCTAAGTAGTGGAAGTTAACAAGGTAACACTCTCAAAATTTGTAACACCATTAGAAACTATTGTTACTCATGCACTTACAATTCTGTAGAAGTTATGCACACTAGATCACTTCACTACCAATTTTAGTGAAAAGATGAAGAAATTAGATGATGATCTAAAAGATAGTGAAAATCATCTTACAACTGAGAAACATGCATTTCAAATCCATTACTCCAAGGTTATACAAATGCAGTGGTTGAGACTTGACTTGAAGAAGGAAGAGAACAAGATAAGAGGGGAGGTAACCGAGCTTCAGGCTATGTTACTACCACATTTAGCATTGAGGCAGAAACATGTGACAATGGAAAAGAATTTGATTGCCACCCCTGAACTATCAGTCACATAGAGCATTTATGACATACACTCTCAACTAAACTTGGAATAGTTGACCCTTGAGCACTTAAAAGAGGAATGGGAGAGACTAATTGAAAATCTCCAGAAGACCCATACCAACATTTTTGACAAGTTGTAAGTTATTTCTTTTTGTCATTAATTTCAAAAAATAGTGAAACATATGTATATATCTATGCATACCGAGAGCATGTACAAAGGGAGAGTCACTGTGTATAAAGCTACTGTGTATACTACATCTACATATACAAGTTTTTTATACTAATGTCAAAGGGGGGGAATGTTACTCAATTATGAGTTTGAAGGTTGTCATTAGTATTCAAGTATTCAAATTGTCAGTGGATAATAGATTCATCGGTAATGATCACCAAGTAGCAGAGTTGAATGGGTGTAGTGATCACTGAGCAACAAACTTACCAAGCACCGAGCAGTATACACCAAGTACCGAGAGACTGTATTTATTGAGTAAACTAGCAGTTACATAAAATTTTGTAATGGCACATCAATCTAGGTAACAACTTTTTGCCAAGATGGATAACAGTTTAAAATGATCGAGGAGGACATTAATTAGGAGTGAAATCATTAATTGTTTGAATTTCATATGTTTAGACAATCAAGGTAAATTTTGCACATCGTTGATCTTTAGTTTTCTAAGATATTGTAAAATCCTAATTAGGTCAAGAAGTTTAATATATATAAGGATAAGATGTCATTTTTGTAAGTGTTGTTGACTGGATTATGATCAAGTAGCTGCCACACTAAGGACATCAGAAGATCAAACAAGGGTTTTAGCACAAGGAATTTGATTGAAGCATTCAGTTTTAGAAACAGAGATAAGGCTACCGAGCAATATAGAAGGTATTATCAGTCATAGTAAGGTGATACATTTATTGTACTTAAAGGATCTATTATCCATAATATTCAGATTGTATTTGTTTAGATCATAAATTTTTTTACTCTCTGACAATTATAATAAACCCTAAATCTCCTAACACAATAGACTTAACCGTCTTTGCCTAAATCTCCTAACAGAGTGTACATATACATTATGTGGAAAAATCCTCACACGAGGTAGATCTAATCGATCTTATTGTTACTCCTAACATGGTAAGGTCACCAGAAGTGATCAATCTTTGTAAGATCTAACAAGCTACTTTATTAATGTAGTAGTGAAGCTTTGTGGGTCTCATCCCCACCACAGTTGTTACCTTCTAACAAGGGTTTTATGCGATACCAAAATACATGTGTTATGTGTACTTGAGTTTCTTGAATGTTTTATTGTTTTGATTACATGCATTTACATTTCAGTAATGACATTACATGTATGGTGAAAGCAATCTACACAGTCACTTATTATAATTTAAGTTACAAATATTTATTTGTAAAGTTTTTAAGGGTACTGATTCACCCCTCCCCTCTCAGTACACACCTTTCTATTGTTCCAACAATGAAAACTTTTTTCTCAAAACCTTAGGATAAACTTTGATCTTGGCTTGAAAATACTAATGAAATATTTTATTTCTCTTCTCAACTTATCAAAAACACATTATTTTTATTATGGGTACAAATACATGAAACTATGGAGGGTTCTTTGACAAAACTTTCACATTCCTCCGAAACATTCGATATGTTCTACATGTTTTCATTTACCTTAACAGTGAATATAAATACTTACAGATCTGTGACATTGATTGATTATGTATACCCCTATTTTTGTCGATATAACAGTGACTTAAAATATTAATTTTTAAAGACATTATCACTATCATTTCAAGCTCTGAGTTTTGTACATATACTCATGATTCTGGTGCTAATAATATCTCGATATTGAAGAACATATCATCCTTTATGTCATTGTTCACATGGACACTTGGTACATTGTTACATGATGTTATTTTTTGTTTTATTCTGTGACATGCTCCTTTACTATTTGTTTTTTTATAGTGGTATTTTTTATCCTTATTTTACATATTCCAGATGGTTATTCAATAAGTATGATGTAAATAATGATATTTCAAAGTTGTTTTATCATGACTCAATGTTAGCTAAGAAAATAAAATACCTCTAATTTGCATTCCATAATAAATGATTTTGATGTAATCAGCTATCTGAAATATTTATTCTCATAATACGGATGACCATTAATTGGGAATGATCACTTATGGGGAAGAAGAAAAACTAACAATCGTGATCGTTCAATAAGAGGAAACATATAAAGGTGACTAAACTATTTAACATGATGGAGAGGGGTGCATGTTCGGTCATCATAGAAGGGGCCACTAGTTTCAAAGTGCATCTCTGATTGATATCACAATGCATATGTTAGGAAAGGGAGTGAAAACTGATTTTGACTAGTTATTAAAGAGACAACAAGTGTGTATGGGGAGAGAATTCATAGGTTTGATCAGGAGTCTCTTGAAAGAATGGAGAATGGTCAAACAGAAGAAATGAGACTTTCCATATTGTCATTTTTTCACTCTTTTAATTCATATTTTGACCACAAATATGACTGAGGAGCTTTGGGTTGCATCAGCGAGTTAGATCCTCCCCTTATTTAAACTCTTGAGGGATTTGTGTGAAGAATAATTCCCAAGAATAATCCCCCATAGGTATGGGTAGTATTGCAGGATTTACGATCTTTGATTTCCTCTCCTTTCAATTAACAAATATGGTACAACATAGTATCAATGCATTAATCATTTTAATATTTTTTTCCCTATTATTATCCTCCATCTCTGTGAATTGATTTATATTTTATGCTAGTTCTCAACCACGAATTGATTTATCGGATGGCTATGTATGCACTACAAATCAATCCTCAAGTGTCTAGAATACGCTCCTCACATATAACTTGATATTAATAGATACTTCTCTTTATCGTTGGGTCGATCAACTTGTTAGTATCGATCAAATTAGTATATTTGGTTGTCTTGTATGATCGGGGGGTCATTACTTATGTTGAATCTTCCTTTTAATCAACCCTTTATCTTCATCGTGCATATTTGAAGATGTCATCGACTATTTCCATCATTAAACTTTTCTCTTAATAGATCTATGTATGATTCCTCATGCTTGGTGTTAGCTTCTTGGTTTGGCATTTTTGTGTTTTATATCGGTCTCATCTTGAGGTCTACTTATTTCCTTTCTGAATTAGAATTTTCTCTTGCAAAGAGATAGCGTAAACCTTTCCATTATTTGGATGCTTGCTACTACCATTTTTATTTATGAATTTAGTCTTTTTCTTTTCTCCTTTCTATACCTACGATCCAACCTGGTGATTGTCATTTTAGGTCCTAATATTACCTACAACTTATGCATGAAAGTGGTTCTATTTCCTTTACTAAATACTAGCAGAAGGTAATGTTCAGGTTCATTGATTTAATGAATAGATTCAACACCAATATAATTAATGGATTCCTTTAGTTAATTATTATACATTCATAAAATAGGCTTACAAATGATATGAGCTTTAACTAAGAAGTTAAAACAATATTGACTTAGTCTTTTTAAAAAAATTAGAGGAATCAACTTCTTCCTTGTTATAGATTCCAAATTTTAATTATGATTTGTTATTTTCCCCTTTAGAATTTTAGTTTGATTTTTATGTCATAAGTCTTTGATTTATGCTTCAAGTATCTTTATTTAAGATTTTTTGTTTAAGTATAAATTTAAGGACTTACTAATTAGGCAAATGAATTATCTTAGGTGCTTATTAATCTTTCATAAGTTTTATAGAATTTAAAATTATTTAAGTAGGTTTTGAGACTAATTTTAAATAAGATAGTTTTAAATGATTTTTATAATAAATTAGAAACTTCATAAAATAAGAAGATAATTTATCCTATGTTTATGTATTATTTAATGTTATTTTCTAGTTTGAACAAATTAAGGCATAATTATGTTTTTAGAAATAAGAATTAAAATATTTACTTAAAGTTTGTTAGTCAACTTGAAACTTTATCAATCGAATTGTATGATTTTAACCAATCATAATTGAATTATCTACTTGATCTTGGGCATCATTTCTTTCCTACTAATACTATAATAGATATTACTAGTTGTTGAACTATGCCAATGAGATAGGGTATCTTTTAGAAATATGGAAGAATTTTGACGTAAAGCTCTTTTATTTTATAGATTCTTATACTAGCATCATTTCTTTGCTGACATGAATCTTCATTAAGGGTGTTTTAGTAATGATCTCTTGTGTAAAATTTTGGTTGTTCTATCATGAGAGGAAATCATGCATACTCATATGGGTTGTTACTAGTTGTGAGTAAGTGTTGTGATTGTTACCTCCTTTCTTGGAAATAATCTTGAGATATTTGATATTCTTTCTAATGTTATCCTTTGACCTCAATATCCTTGAAAAATGGGTAAAATGTATAACCCAGGTTGTGATTGAATAATTTTGGGTGATATATTTAGGTTAATGTAAGTTCATTTTCAACTTTTTATTTGAGGATTCCCTTGGATCAAGTTTCTTAGCATACACTTACCTAAGTTTCATATTTGTTTCATCTCTTAGTCCACTATAGAAGAATACAAAAATAGCACCTAAATTAGAGGCATATTTTAGTGCAATTTTTGCTCTGGAATGAGCCCCAATGTCGGCGATAAATTTTGCGCCCAACTGCATCGATCTCTTAGCATCATATTTGGCGTCATAGTTGATGTCATAGTTTGGGTTGGGTTTGGCACCAAGTCATGCACTACAACCTTGGACACGCCATTTTTTGTGCCAAAAAAATATGTGAGTAGTTGTGTCCACTTGGCAACGAGTATTCCATCCAAAATGATGCTAGATTTGGCATCAAATTTTGCTTCCAATTGTGCTTCCTAATTTTTTTCTTATTATGCTTCTAATTTTACTTCTTGTGTTGCTTCCATTTGTGCTTCTATTAATATGTCCTTTGTTGCTAATGATTTTGCATCTGGTTTAGCTTCCCATTTCACTTCCAGTTTTGCTTCTATTATAACGTCATTTTTTGCTTCTAGTTTTGCTTCAAAATTGACTTCCTATTTTGTTTCCAGTACGGCTTCTATTATAACACCACTTGTTGCTTCTGGTTTTGCTTCTAGTTTTTCTAATGTTATTTCTTCCAATTTTTTTCATGGTTAGCTTCCATTATAACACCGTTTATTGCTTTTGAGTTTTCTTCCCGTTTTGCTTCTAGTTTTGCTTCCCTTATAACTTCTAGTTTTGCATCTAGTATTGCTTCTAGGTTTTCTCCCATTATAATACCCTGTGTTGTTTCAATGTGTGCTTCCTTGTTTGCTTTCAGTTTTGCTTATGTTTTTTCTTCTTACATTTTGCTTCTAGTTTGACGGCTATTATGATGCAACTTGTTACTTCCACTTTTACTTCTTATTTTGCTTCTCCTGTTGCCTCCAAGATTGCTTCTAGTTTTGCTTCTATTTTGTTCTTCCAGTTTTTCTTTTTTGATTCCATATTTTCTTCTTTTGTTGCTTCCCATTTTTCTTATAGGTTTGCTTTCATTTTGACGTCTTTTGTTGCTTCTAAAATTGCTTCCATTATTACTCCTTTGTTTGCTACATGAATTGCTTCTATTATTGCTTTGTTTTTTACTTCTAAAAATGCTTCTTATTTTACTGACATTTCTTATTAATTTAATATGTTTTATTCCAATCATGAAACCCATATCGACACCAAGAAGGTGTGCATCAAAATATATGTAATTCAATTGAATTTACAACATCCATCCTTAGTAGCAAATTAAAATCATCATTCTTAATAAATATTTATCCAAAAATCATCGACCACTTTCAATATATATAAATTTACAAGTGAATACTGATAAGATCATCATATATAACTAAAATAAGTGAAATTCGAATATTCCAGTAGATTAAAAAAACATGTCAAAATGATACATGTCCAACAGTCATCATAATTCAAAATGCATACATGTACAAATGATATAAGTAAAAGTGATAAATTATGTAACTGAAAATGATACATATACAAATAATATAAGTGAAAATGGTACTTGTAAAAATATATCGGCTCCATAATATGGTATTGGAGGCCATGAAAATGATCCATATGATAGTAACCATGAAAAGAGGCATCATAAAGATATATCAACAATCATCCATAATGCAATCTATATTATCATAAATGCCATTGGTTAATAGCAGTAACTGCCTCATCATCACCACCATTGTAGTCATCGTCGTTATCATGATCATCATCGGCCTTAGTGTCTTATGTATCTATGTCATCATCATCCTCTTCCAAGTGATCTGGGTCATAACCAACATATTCTGGATCTGTATCTTGAGGATTATCTTCATCTTCTGGAAGACCTGAGTTCTACCCAAAAAAGAATGTTATAATGAAAAGTTATTATTTATTTAATGCAATAAAATTTAATTATGTTATATGTCTAATATTAAAACATATGAAACTAAACCATAATCATATTACATGAATCAACAACTAAACTGGACTGAAACACATAACAGAAATGTAGTTCTTAGCAAACAAAGAGGAAGTTACTATGTTTTTCCTTGGGTAGAGGAACAGTCACAGAACAGAGTTCCATTGGTTGTAGGAACACTAGTCACAGATCAAATTTCTTGTTGAACCACAAAAAATGTAGGTCATTTTTGTTATTATCAAATTTCTTATGTCGACTTGTTTTCCCCTAGGCATGGTCCTTTATTTATTTCTTAATTTCTTGAGTGTCATGGTCTTATTAGTCTATTTCAAAGACTTTGTTATTAAACCAAAATAATTGAAAAAAAAACTAAAATAATAGAAAGAGAAGGTAAAGGTATGAAGAAACAAAAATTAAAATGACCCTACCTCTACAAAGATCAAATAATTTACACCCAATACAACAAAACAATACGTTTAAAAATGTATTAATTCTCTCGTCTTGGGTGTTCAAGTTAGGGTTTCTCCCTAAATTTTATTGCCTTGCAATTTTTATGAAGTGAATAACAACTCTCACATTCCTCTTCTATGCATATAAATCATGAATCAATATCATATATACGAGGTCATTGGGAACAGGAAGAATTTTGTATCTACATTCTTATGACACTCATTTTTATATTCTTGTTTTGATTCTTCCATTCGCATGGTTACTTGTACCTTTCTATTTATTTCTCATCAGTTCAGCTTCTGAGGTATTGGTTCTGATGTGGGCTTGTTCTGGTTTCTTGGCTTTTAGATGCTTCTCTTTAAGTCATTTTAGTTTATATGACTTTTAAACTTATAAAATTGTTAGCCATTTACAAATATTTATGTGTTGTGTCCATTGGTCGATCTTTCATATTTTATTTACCCTGGTATATTTGTGGCTAGGGTCTTATTTAATATCAAAGTATTATGGTCATTGTTTCATGTTCTTATCTTACAACTATATATTTTCATGTGTTCTAGTCTAACACCTTGTAATATTTTCCCCTTCCACTTTTCCCCACCCGCGAGCTTGTGATGCCTTGTTGTGGCCTCTCAGCTTGTTTTGTGGGACCCAATTTTTGCTCCCGGGGAAGTGAGAATGTTACTGTGGCATTTGATGGGTTAACACAATGGTATGGTTTCATGTCGTGGTTTCACAGGTTTAAACTAAAGTTAAGGTGGATGGGTGGCGAGAATGCAACAAAGAAAATGTAACTCATGATGAGTTACTCACGGCTTTGCGACAATTTTTGAAGAATTCAACCAATCATATTTTTTATAATTATTTTGTATAATATGTTAAGTTAACAAATAAATATGTTAACTTTATATAAATTCAAATTATCAAAAAATACTTAGTTTTTATTGGTGCAAAACAATGAATTAATTGTGCATAGGTGAATGCAATAGTTATTTGCCTATAAGTACAACAAGTACAATAAATGAGTGTGGACTAATATTTTATAAACTATGTTGTCAAAATTGTGTTTTATTTAAATTATTATATAAAAGAGGTACTCTATAAAATAATGATTTTTTTATATTAGATATAAAGTGAACAAAAAATATATACACTAGAGTTTTTGTGTGTCTTCTTGCAGAGCAAGTTATACCATAGTTACATCAAGTATCCGAAATTACTTTAGATCTTGTACAAAAAAAAAATATGGATAAGAGAATGCTAGAAAAAAGGATATGTAACCACAATCTAGAATAATCCTATTACATATAAAGTGACCAAAAAAGATATACACTTGAGAGTTTATTGTGTGTGCTTGTAGAGAAAGTTATCCCATAGTTACATGAAGTATCTGAAATTACTTTATATCTAATACAAAAAAGCGGATAAGAGAATGCTAATAGAATGTTTAACAACAAAAGGATATATAACAGTAATCTAGATTAATCCTATTAGATATAAAGTGACCAACAAAATATAAACTCAAGAGTTTACTGTGTGTCTCCTTGCAGAGTTATACCATAGTTACATCAAGTTTCCGAAATTACTTTAGATCTAATACAAAAAAAAACATGGATAAGAGAATGCTAGCAAAAAGGATATGTAATAGAAATCTAGAATAAGCCTAATATAAACCATCTATGTATCTATCATCTCCTCTTCTCTTGATCCAAGTGATCCAACCAACTCTTTCTTTCATCCACTTGAGCACGTAATCATCTCTAATTCTTTATGTGTAGGGATGCTCAACTGGTCTAGGCAGTGTTGTTGTTGCTACAAGAATGGGAGGAGGCGTTGTTGTTGTATCTTGAATAGGAAGATGAGTTGTTGTAGGCGGGATGACCAATAGAGGAACCATATAAATAGAAGGAACAACTGAGGGAGGGTTAGTTGATACCTGTGGTGGATGACCATTGTTCCTTTTATTTTGTTCTTCCATAAAATTTTGGAGTGCAATCTCACTCTGAAACCTTTCTGGAGTCATGCCTCTGGTCCACGTATAACCATTAGAAATTTCTTCTTGGATGGTGATGGTGACCTGAAAAACAATATCAAAGTATGTGAGTCTCCTCAAAGACTGAGTAAGGGATCTAGAAACACCATTAAAGATGTTATTCCTAATTTTCCATAGAGACCACAGGATATCAATTGATAAAATAAAAAAGAAGGTATTGAATTCTCTCTTTAGGCCCAAAATTTTACCAAGCACAACTTCATATACAAATAAATTATTATGCATAGATAATCCAAACATTCCCCATATCTCCTTGGCAACCAAAAAATCAAAGAAAAGATGCATGAAAGTATCAGGGATTCTGGAAAGTGGACAAATATTGATTTCACCATTAGGCTTCTTGACAGGGAACCTCAGTCCATCCAACATCATGAAGATAAAATCTCATTAAACTCTGTCAAAAGCCTTCCCATAATCAATTAACATCATGCAAGCCTATTGTTGAGAGTCATTTTCCCAACTCATGGACTATTCAATTGATGTATATATGTTCATACAATTTATATTTTGATTTTTTAAAGGCATATTTGATTATATTTAGTTGAAATTGATACATTTATGATTTATCCAGTTGTTTTCAAACATTAAAAAATTCTTTTGTTTGTTGATAGGTAGAATATGATGATGAAACACCTACTAATACCCACGATCCAACTAGGTTATTAATATTTGGATGAGATGATCCAAACCATCCTTTAAATTTAATCATACCATGGTGAGAAGAGAAACATTGAAGATAATTTTACTAGCTGATAAATTTGAAGATAACATCTGCTATCTTCTTCTGTTATTTGCTTTTAGGGGCCTTGGGCCTATGTATCCTTGGGTGTTGTAGCACATTTTGGTTTGAAATTTAATGCTCATTCTCTGATATCTTTGTAAAAGGTTTCAGGTCCTTTCAAAACCTTTTTTTACTTAATCAAAACATTGAAGATAATTTTACTAGCTGATAAATTTGAAGAGTTGATGAGATACGCATACACTGATGACATGCCACCTAGCCTTAATGATGATGATGATCATGATAGTAAAAATGCAATGCATAAAAAAAAAATTGAATGAAATACTTATAGGTTTCTTTGGGGATGGAAACAATGATGAAAATAATGATCATATGGTTGAGAGTAACAATGATAGTAGAAGTAATAACCACCAACCTAATGTTGATGATAACAACCTCAAAGATTTCATCAACCAAGCAGGGAAGACACATGTTTTCAAATGGGTACAAGTAGAACCTCAAAAATTGCATGCACATTAATATTATTAGAAATCAAGTCACTATTTGGTTGGTCAGGCAAAGGATTCACTACCCTACTACAGTGAGTTGAAATAAATTTCTTACTTTGCATTTCCAATTGGTGTACATAATTCATAAACATTCATCATTAACTTTGTTTATAATTATTTAAGGGTATTTTTAGACCATATATTGCATATAAACATATCTAGTATAGATTGACATATCAATCATGTTCATCATAAGTCAAATATTCAATTAATTTAATCTCTGGCAATCTTACGGGACACTAAAAACTAAAATATTCCCTGAAGAGAATGTGTTGCCATCAAATTTCATAGAGGGGCGTATGTTGTTGGTTGAGTTGGGGATTGAATATAAGAAAATTCATTCATCTATAAATGATTCCATTTTATATATAGGTGATAATCAAAACAAGGTAGAATGTCATGTATGCAAAGAGAAGAGATATTGTACAGATGTACAAGGTCCTACAGTTCCAAAGAAGGTTTTACGTCACATGCCCATTATACCTAGACTTCAACGAATGTTTTGTTGCAAGTCACTTTCATAATTGATGGATTGGCATGCAAAGAACAGTAGTAAATATGGATTCATGTGAATTTTGTTCGACTCAAAAGCAATGAAAAATAGAGGAAAATTGTCAAGAAAATTCAAAGATGAACCCCGTAGTATCAGGTTTGATCTTGTAATTGATGGAGTGTGCTCATTCTCTTTCCTAAGCTCAAACTATAGTGTTTAGCCAGTGGGATTGATAGTATACAATATTCCCCCAAGGATGTTTCTATAAGAAGATGAATCCATAGAAATATTATTTTACAAGAGATTAAACCTATTTTTAACAGTTCAATTACACTACAATTTATTCTAAGAATTCACACTTCTTTAATAAATTTGTACAGAAGGCAAGGTGCTAAACTTACAATAGAAACCTAGTTCTAACAATTAAATAACACTACAATTTATTCTAAGAATTCACACTTCTTTAAGAAATTTGCAAAGAAGACAAGGTGCTAAACTTACAAGAGAAACCTAGTTCTAACAATTCAATTACACTACAATTTCTTCTAACAATTTACACTTCTTTAATAAATTTGCAGAGAAGGCAATGTGCTAAACTTACAAGAGAAACCTATTTCTAACAATTCAATTACACTACAATTTCTTCAAATAATTCAAACTTCTTTAATATTCTTAGAAAGAAGGAAAGGTGTAAACCAAGGGTTAACTTACTGTTTGCCAAATTGTTGGGTTAGACTTCTTTGTTGGATGCTAAAAATGGCTACTTTAACTCACACAATTATTTATTTATTTTGCAATTCTTCTCGGCTTTATGAAATAAAGATAAAGCATGATTAATGTTGCGCCATCAAATTGACATGCGTGAGTAATTAAAGCTAGAACGGGCAAAAACTTGAGTTTAATTCACAGTCGTCGATACAAAGAAATCAACGGTAATCAGAAAGATTCAAAATCCTTCCCCCAAACTCAATAAATATTTGTCACTTCATGCTTTTATTGACACATTAAACAAAAATAATATCTTTCGTCTTAGCTAACTAGTCATCCACCTTTCATCTAACTTGTTATCCACGTCACCGCTCGATGACGTGGTGAAGAAAAAATGAAATCTCACTGGGCCACTACTTGCCACGTCACAAAAAAATCCTACGCACAAAGACATCTCTCGATAACATGCTAAAATTGAAGAAATGTCTCAACGCACCACTGTGTGCCAACTCGGATGACACGACACAACTCAGTAACGTAGGGAGACAAGAGAAACATTACACCTCTTAACCAAAAAATTATACACATGCATTTATAAATGGGTTAAGTTGTCGTCTGGGGGGGAACACTGACGCAGTCCAAATCTAGAGATATCTCAAAAGAGATGTCCCAACTTGCAACCAAACAACAACCACATAAATAAAAAGACACAACAAGATATAACCAATATAAACCTTATATTATTATCATAAATTTATTACATGCAACATGTCGAGTTGTAAGGCCTTCTCAGTTATGACCAATTACATCAGCAAATACAATATATCCCATAGGATCGATGCCTTCCACACTAGCCCAGATGTGTGACACATAGCAATTTGCTAGGAACACCAAGTTAGATCTAAACTTGAGCTCGTAAGCCACCAAGAAATCTTCTTGCCTCCTAATCCCACACTCGACTACTAGCTCTCACAAGCTATCTTTCCTTCTTCTAAAACTTTTTTCTCTTCCTTATCTACATTCGCTACATTTATACCTCTTTTCTTTACTCTAACTATACCCATTTTTATACAACATAGCCACAAGTTATCTTTACAATAAAATAATTTAGAAAACAATAGTCGGCATCAAGAACACAACACCCAATGTGTTATCATCATTCGGTTGCAATAGCCATTAAATTTTACCTAGGAGAAAGAACCCATCCAAATTTAGGTCCTCACACCTCCAACAGTCAATCCAAATCATGAGGAACACCACCAAACACCATAGAGAAAGGCACCACTGAGAAGAGAACCACTAAGCCCAGTCACTAAATCCGTCGGTGAAGCAACACACCTTCCAACTGAGAACTACCACCAAATGACCGAGAATCTTAGGTCTCCAACCGAGCTTGCTACCAAAAGCCAAAAACCAAACTCAAACATATTTTTGGTGATATAGGATTGTGAACTACCCAAGGATGCTCCTGCATCAGACACCCCATCTGCAAAAAATATATTCTCAGTATCTCAACAAACATCTTTTGGGATTCAACACATATATCCCAAACTGGTTCTTGATATACATGTCCTTCAAGTCCTCAACCAATACACTCTCACCTCGGTTCTTCTTTGAATCCTTTCATGCATTCAAAAAAAAATTCTTATTATGACAAGGTTCCACCACCTTACAACCAAGCAATGTCCTCTGAATCAATAATTTTTCTTCCTCCACCTTAGGCTCATTCAGTATATCTTCATTCACCACGGCATTCTGGTGACTACCGCTTTTCTTTTTGGCATGGGAACATTCATATGACCAATTTCCTTCCTCTCCATAGTTATAAAAATTACCTCTAAATGTACTTCTACATGTCCTTCTCCTTGGTTCAATGGGTTTCGATTCATCCTCAACTATCGGTTTATCCTTTACTAACTGCTCTTACTTCTCTTTCCCTCGGGAGTTACCATGATGTCTTCTCTTTAGCTTATCTTCCACCTTAAGGGCATAGTGATAGGCATCCTCAACTGAGCCAATCTTCAACATACAAATCTCATCCTGGATATTGAATCTCAGACCATTAATATACCTAGCCACCTTTTCCTTAGAAAGCTATGTATGTCCAAACTGAATAGTTAACTTGTATAACTCCTTGGTATAGTCTTCCACAGTCATCTCCTCCTATTTTAGGTTTTGTAACTTCTTGAACAACTCAAGTTCATATTTGGCAGGAATGAACTTAGCCTTTAGTTTCTCCACCATCAACCTCCACTGATTGATCTTCACCTCACCTTCTTATTCTCTATCTCTCTACAATTAATTCCACCACAAAGAAGCATGTCCCTTCAACTTAGTATGGGCCAACCTCACTCTAAGAAGATCTCCAATGTCTTCTAGCTCAAATTCATCTTCTAACTCACCGATCCAATCAATCATATCCTCGGGTCTCAAGGTACCTAAAAATTTGGAAACCTCCATCTGGTAACTTGCATTCAACCAAGCACTAGATCTCTTCAACCGATAAGTTGTGTCTCCCCCCAATCTCTCCATCTAATCGGCTCTGTTAGCTCCAATAGATCTAACAGCGTCAAATTCTTCAATAGCGTCCTCATAACCATCATTTGTTCCAAGCTTCCTTGGTAAACCATCTATGGCTCTAATAATTTTGGTGGCCAACTCACTCTTTATCGTCGTCATCTCATATCTGATATCTGATATGACCTTTTCTGTTATCCTTGCCTCCATCGCATCAATGAGATCTTCGACCGCCCTAGGGCCTAATATTCTTGGAGGCATCTTCGAAGATCTTCAAAACCCATCTTCAACAAATCCCAACTGACCACCTTGTAAAAACCTCTGAAATGTCTGCAAGTCATATCGCAACCTGCTACCTTGCATGAACAATCGGACAAGTTTCACAAGTCTAGGACCACAGATCTACAACATGAACCTATGGAGGAACCACAACCTTTACTCAGACCAACTAGATCAACCTCACTCTGATACCACCTAACCCAGTCCAAATCCAAAGAGATCTTAAAAGAGATTTCCAGACTTGCAACCAAACAACAACCACACCGGAAACGACAACACACAACAAGATATAACCAATACCAACCTTATATTATTATCAAAAATTGATTACATGCAACATGTCAAGCTGTAAGGCCTTCTCGATTATGGCCAATTACAATAGAAAATACAATATATCTTTTCGGATCGATGCCTTCCATAGTAGCCCAGATCTGTGAAACACAACAATCTGGTAGGGACACCAAGTCATGTCTAAACTTGAGCTCGCAAGACACCAAGAAATCTTCTTGCCTCCTAATCCCACACTCGGCTACTAGCTCTCACAAGATATATTTCCTTATTCTACAACTTTTTTCTCTTCCTGAGCTACATTCGCTACATTTCTACCTCTTTCCTTTACTCTAACTATACCCCCCTTTTATACAACATATCCAAAAGTTGTCTTTACAATAAAATAATTCAGAAAACATTAGTCAGAATTAAGAACAAAACACCCAACGTGTTATCATCGGGCGGCTGCAAAAATCATTAAATTTCACCTAGGAGAAAGAACCCATCAATATTTAGGTCCTCACACCTCCAATAGTTAATCCAAATCCTGAGGCAAGCGACTAAAATTAAATTCACATGTTGACCATCCCAACCAATCTAAATAACCATGTCGGTGAACTAGAACACTAAAGCTAAACCAATCGGTGAGACACACCATCGAACCAAAAACCACCAAACACCACCGAGCAAGGAACCATTGAGAAGAGAACCACTGAGCCCAGTCACCGAAAAGTCTGTTAGTGAAGAAACACACCTTCTAACCAAGAACTACCACCAAATGACTGAGAATCTCAAGTCTCAAACCAAGCTTTCTACCGAAAGCCAAAAACCAACCTCAAACATATTTTTGGTGATACAATATTGCCAACTAATCAAGGATACTCCTGTATAAAACACTTAGGCGGAAGGACTTAGGAAATACATACACACAAGATATAAAAAATGAAATAATCAACCATAACAGGGGCAACCGGGGGCCAATGTAAACTTTAACAAAGGGGGTTGGTCACCCAATGGACATTAACCCTTGAAACATAAAAATTCAAGAGCTTCAACTGGGTAAACAAGTCAACACAAGAATAGAAGTTGGCTCTATTTTGAATGCGTTAATGAATTTAGTTGAGGGGTGTGGCTTAATTGTGTTTTTATATTCACATGTAGAAAATGACTTGGTTTTCATAAGTTTTTACTTACTAAAAGCCTGAACAGTAAGGACCAGTGCCACATATCCATGGTAACATAGTCAAATATCATATGAACCCAACATTAATTGTTGTTGATAATTATAGCGTCGATCAGATAAAATATTCACCCTACTATAATAGACAAATTATGAAATATATAAATAGATATTATTGATTATAATATATTTATTATTAATATCTATTATTTATATTCTTTATATAATATAGTAATTATTATTATAATATAATAATGATAATGATAATTATCATTATTATAATATAACTAGTTTAATATTATAATATAAGTGATATTCATCATATGTATTAATATCGATCACGTAAATTATATTATATGATTGACATGTAATAACTATCGACAGGTTACCATAGTCAATGATAATATACATTATACTGATCACGTTGTGATCGGCATACTATATATATTGTCGATAGGGCATGTGATATAAACCGTGGCCAACACATAATATAATCGATGGTTTAATATAGTTGACGGTATAACAAGTCGACGGTTAAATAAACTGTGCTTTTTATCGTATATAATATGATTTAAAGTATAATTCACGCCTATGATAGGTGTGACTCCTTAGAGAGTCACGTCTATCATAGACGTGGCCTCTCGTTCATTTGCATATATATACAGTGGATAGTCTGCTTCTATACCACACTAAAATTGATAAGTGTTGGTTATAGACATAGCATTATTCAGCGATATATATATATATAGTTCTTCATTAAGCAAGTTTGACATACAAGGTTATTGTATTTACATACATTTTGAATTCTTCTTATGCAGTTACATTGATATTAATAGAAGTGACAATTATATATCTACAGTATTGATTATATACATAAATTTTAAATTGAAATTAGAATAATACACTTGAGTTGAATTAACATGGTATCATAGCGCTAGTAAAGGAAGATCCAAGAAGCTCTCAAAACTTGAGAAATTCTATATCAATTTTAAACTATCACATTTCAATGGCAAGCACTATCAGATTTGATGATAGACTTTGTTAGAAATTAATCTTTCCTTGGTGAACTATGTAAATAAAGGATAAACCAAGGTATCCTATTTTTTTCTTGTCCTCTAGTCTAAGTAGAAGGACATGTCACATTTTTGTATTTCCTTTAATAAGGAAATTAGATATTCCTCCTTAAGAGGATTCCTACACATGGCACACACTTAATGTGAATGTGGCACTCATAGGATATGGGAGTTACATGCAAACTCCTTCACTCATCTCTACTTAAGAGATGCTTCTCACACACTTCTTAAGGTTGGTTCTCACAAGTTGGTTCTCATAGGATTTCTTCTCTCTTCTTCTCTCATTCTCATTCTTGTTCTCACAATGTTGTAATGAGCTTCTTTCTCAATCTCTCTCTCTTTCTTGGCTTCTTGTCTCATTCATATTATAAGAACATGGGGTTTTTCTTATTTTTCCCCTTTCAAAAACATTGCCTTTGTGTTGATCTTGAGCTCCTTGATGCTTTTGGTGAAATTTATTGAATCATCCTTGATTCATTAGGCTATGGTAAAATTCTTAATTCTTGCAACTCTCTCTTGGATTCTTTCCTTCCTAATCTCCATTTTTTTTCTTAATATTTCTAACAAACTCGAAGGAGCGAACAATTTCTTATCATGGAAATTCAGGATCAAAATTATTCTAAAATAAAATAAGGTTGAGACTTTTATAAAAGAAGAAAATGAAGTGACATAAAATGATCCAGAAAAATTGAATTGGATTGAAGGAAATGAAAGGGCCATGAAGATCATAGTTGATGGTGTCAGAGATCACATAGTACCAATTCTAACAAAATTTGAGACTGCCTACCATATGTTTAAATCACTCAAAAGAACGTATGAGATAAACAATGCTAGCAAAACCTTAGCACTAAAAAGGGAAATTAAACATATAAGTATGAATAAAGGAGAATCAATCAATGTTTACTTTATGAGAATTTCCTCTCTAAGGGATGAATTAATGGTACTTGGATATACAATCCAGAGCAAAGAACTGACACTTATTGCACTAGACGATCTTCCAAACACTTGGGAAACCTTTGTTCAAGGCATTAGCGCAAGATCAAAGTTCCCAAACTTTGATCGACTAAGGTCTAACTGTCTTCAGGAAGAATCGATACAAAACAAGAAAGGAATCAAACAAAAGAATATAGATGAAGATCTTGAAGTGTTAAATATAAAATTTCACAAAAGGGGTAAGAAGAAACACTTCAAGAAGAGGAAGGACCATCATGGAAAAGGTTCATCAAAAAAGGATACTTCTAAAATTCTATATTTTAGGTGTGATCAATATGGGCACTATGCAGATAGATGTCTAGATAGACTTAAACAATTAGCCACATTTGCTAAAGTGAAAAAGAATAAAAAAGAACATAACTCAGAGAAACGTGTATTCTACTCTTCCCTTTTTAATCAAGTATCAAACAAATCTAATATATGGATAATCAACAGTGGATCATCAAGGCATATCACATGATATAGAGAAGTATTGGACTCTATGATAGAAGAAATTGATGAATAAGTAACCATTGGAGATGACAACACATATCCAGTAGAATGTGTTGGGACCTGCACCATCAAACTAAAGTCAGGCATGTCTATCCAACTCACCAGAGGATAATGGGTATATAATCAAGTGCAAAAATTTATCTCAATATTTGCACTTGAGGATAATGGGTATCAAGTAACCTTCATGGATAGCAAAGTTTTGGCATGGCCAAAGAATTCTTCTATCAAGAAAGAAATAACTATAGGAAAAAGGAAAGGCTACTTGTATGAGGTATGTACTGAATCTAACCTTGACCTAATCCATGATATTGCAGACTCAAATGAGATATGGAATAAAATATTAGGACATTTAAACTTTCATGCCTTGTCTTCCATGGAAAAGATAGTCATTGGTTTACCTAAGTTAAAACTATATCACTCAGGTACATGTAAGGGGTGTTCCCTAGGTAAAAACACTAAGGGTTCATTTAAAAGTAGATCTAGTAAAACGAGTAATGTTTTAGAACTAGCTCACTCTGATCTATGTGGACACATGTCCATCTCTTATGTGGGGGGATTCCTATACTATGTAATATTTGTTGATGACTTCTCCAGAAAAACCTGGATCTACTTTCTCAAATGTAAAGAATCGGAAGAGATCCTTAGGAATTTTAAAGAGTTCAAATCCTTTACTAAAAAGTCCTCTGGAAAGAAAATAAAAACCTTAAGAACTGATAATGGGAAGGAATACACTTTTGACAAATTTAGAGAATTTTGTAAAGAATCTGGGATTAAGAGGGAGTTCATTGCTCCTTACAACCCTCAACAGAATGGGGTTACTGAGAGGAAAAATAGAACAATTTTAGAAGCAGTTAAAGCCATGCTTCTTGATCAAAACTTAGAAACCTATCTTTAGGAAGAAGATTCCAACATAGTTGTATACATACAAAATAGATGTCCTCACTCTCACATTGAAGACAAAACTCCTGAAGAATTTTTCACAGGTATAAAGCCAGATATCACTCATTAAGAATATTCAGATCTCCAGTTTATTTTAATATACCTAAAGAAAAGATTACAAAACTAGAACCTTCTAGAAGAAAAGGAATCTTTGCTGGGTATAGTGAAACTTCTAAAACCTATAGAGTATTTATACGTAGACACAGAAATATTGAACTCAAAAGAGATGTGATATTTGAGGAAGATCTAGCCTTTAAAAGAGCTAGAAACTCTATTGAATCATAAAGTAATATCTCACCTCCAGATCAAGAAAGGGACCCTACTCTTGAGCTTCAGAGGGAGTATCCTGAAGAATATGAAAATGAAGTACAAAATACACCATAAGAGAACATTAAGAAAAGACCACTCTGGTCCATCAAAACAATGGAAGAAGCAAAGAATTTTGTAGCTCCTTCAGGGAATTTTAGAGAAAGTAAGAGACCCTAAAGATTGTCCATCTATGTGGCCTTAATGAATGATCTCTCTAAGTCTGAACCTTCTAATGCATCAAAAGCTCTCAAGCACCAAGTATGGGAGGATTCCATGACAGAAGAATACCAATTCATTATAAAAAATGATGTTTGGGAAATAGTTCCAAGACCAAAAGATAAATCTATTGTTTCATCCAAGTGGCTATTTAAAATCAAGTGTGTTGTAGATGACAGTATAGAGAAACATAAAGCCAGATTTGTTGCCAGAGGTTTCTCACAAAAGGAAGGAATTGATTATGAGGAAAAATTTGCACCAGTCACCAGATATACCTCAGTCAGAGTTGTTTTATCCATTGCAGCAGCCAAAGGATGGAACATCCATCAGATGGATGTAAATATTGCATTTCTAAATGGGAAAATAGAGGAAGACGTCTACTTAGAGAAATCAGAAGGATTTGAGATTCATACAGAATAATATCATGTGTGCAGGTTAAAGAAAGATCTCTATGGACTTAAACAAGCCCCCAGGACTTGGTATGAAAGAATTGATAGCTATCTCATGAAGCTAGGATTTTCTAAGAATGATACAGATCCAAATCTTTACTTCAAGAAAAGAAAAGAAGATATGTTAATTTTAATATTATATGTTGATGATCTGCTAATTACAGGAGAAGATCACCTTATTGATCAATGCAAAAGGGACCTTTCTAAAGAGTTTGAAATGAAGGACTTAGGCCTTCTACATTACTTCCTTGGATTGGAAGTTAGACAGAACTCAAATTGCATTATACTCAACCAAGGAAAGTACACCCTGGACATATTAAAGAGATTTGGTATGATGAATTGCAGACCTATGTCTTCTCCCATGGAAATAAACCTTCATAAACTAAAGGAGGCAGCAGCAGATTCTTCATTTGCAGATCCTACCCACTACAGACAGATAATTGGATCCTTGGTGTACCTGGTTAATACTAGACCAGACATATGTTATGCAGTAAATGCCTTAATTTAGTTTATGTGTGAGCCTAGGGAGATTCATCTTATGGATATGAAACATATTTTGAGATACTTACAAGGTACTCCAAATTATGGACTCAAATATGAGAAAGTTGACTTGAATCTACATGGATTCATAGATTCAGATTGGGCTGGAAGAGTAACTAACAAAAAAAGCACCTCAGGTTGTTGCTTCATCTTAGGATCCACCATGATATCTTGGATGTGTAGGAAACAATAATCAGTGGCTCAAATTTCTACAGAGGTCGAATACATTGCAGCATCTATGGCAAAAAGAGAAGTAGTATGGCTCAGAAAACTGCTTGTGGGATTATTTGGTGAGCCCCTAAGACCGACATTCATCCATTGTGATAATCAAAGTTGTATAAAACTTTTTTTGAATCCATTATTTCATGATAGATCCAAGCGTATAGAGATTCCTTATCATTATGTAAGAGACATGGTGGATAGGAATGCAATTTAGTTGGAATATATCAGTACAGGAGATCAAACAATAGATATACTAACCAAGCCACTTGCCAGAGTGAAAGTTGAACTCTTCAGGAAAAGTCTTGGTATGATTGAATTATAATTTGTATTGTAATCTTTACTGATATATATAGTATAAGATGTTTAATGTGTAAACTTATTTTTTCATATGTGTTGCTATATGACTTTATGGGCTCTACCCCCTATATTCATATCTAAAAGGTGATGATCTTTTGGAGATAAATACTTGTATTTAAATATTATAAGATGATGATCTTGTAATATTGATATCATGCTGACTTGGTATCATTCATGGATGTGCCATGATCATCTATGATAAACATTATGAGACGTAATGTTCGTGCACATATCATAGCTAGGATGTATAAGGAGAATGTAATTTTCTCAAGCATACCATCCTTTAGGTATCACTAGTTATGTGATACTCATCACATGTTATGTGATGTTTTGTCTTCACGAGATATGTGAAACTTTTATCATGAGTTATGTGATACTACTCATTATGTGTTATGTGATGTTTTGTCTTCACGAGATATGTGATACTTTCATCATGAGTTATGTGATACTTATCATCACATGTTATGTGATGTTTTGTCTTCATGAGACATGTGAGATTTTTATCACAAGTTATGTGATACTTATCATCACGTGTTATGTGATTTTTTCTCTTCACGAGATATGTGAGATTTTTATCACGAGTTATGTGATACTTATCATCACGTGTTATGCGATGTTTTCTCTTCACGAGATATGTGAGACTTTTATCATGAGTTATGTGATACCTATCATCACGTGTTATGTGTTGACCTATATTTACAATACATGTGAGAAATATGATACATATGATTTTATCTTCCCTAGCTAAGAGGGAGTGTTGATAACTATAGCGTCGATCAGATAAAATATTGACCCTACTATAATAGACAAATTGTGAAATATATAAATAGATATTATTGATTATAGTATATCTATTATTTATATTATTTATCTAATATAGTAATTATTGTTATAATATAATAATTATAATGATAATTATCATTATTATAATATAACTAGGTTAATATTATAATATAAATGATATTCATCATATGTATTAATATCGATCACGTAAATCATATTATATGATTGACATATAATAACTATCGACGAGTTACCATAGTCGATGATAATATATATATATATATATATATATATATATATATATATATATATTATCAATCACATTGTGATCGGTATAATATATATTATCGATGGGGCATATGATATAAACCATGGCCAACACATAATATAGTCAATGGTTTAATATAGTCAATGGTACAACAAGTCGATGGTTTAATAAATTGTACTTGTTATTGTATGTAATATGAGTTAAAGTATAAGTCACACCTATGATAGGGGTGACTCCTTAGGGAGTCACATCTATCATCGACGTG
>MU224784.1:167466-185723 GCA_018584345.1 Thuja plicata | reverse complement strand
TCTTTCTTGGTCTACAGATCATTCAACAAAGTGAAGGTATTTTTATTACACAGTCCAAATACATCAAAGAGGTCCTGAAAATATTCAAGATGAAAGATTCCAAACCAGTTGGAACACCGATGGCTACTGGATGTAAGTTGACAAAGGAGGACAAGACAACAGAGGTAAATCAGACTTTGTACAGATCAATGAATGGAAAACTCATGTATGTTGTACACACTAGACCAGATATTGCACATGCAGTAGGAATTGTTGCTAGATTTTTTGCTAACCCCAGAGAATCACATATGACTATTGTGAAAAGAATTTTGAGATATCTGAAGAATACCGAGGAGTATGGCTTATGGTATAGAAGAAAAGGCAAATTTGAACTTAAGGTGTTTACCGACGCTGATTTGGCTGAAAATCTTGATGACCAGAAGAGCACAATTGGAGGATCATTCTTTATGGGTGACAGACTTGTCACATGGATTAGCAAGAAGTAGGGATGCATCTCTCAGTCTACTGCAGAAGCAGAGTATGTTGTTGCTGTTGCAAATTGCTCAAATATTGCATGGATCAAACAGTTACTGGAAGGTATGCATATGAAGATCTTAGAACTAGTGATTATCTATTGTGATAACACCAGTGCAATAAACATTTCCAAGAATCCAGTCATGCATTCCAAGACTAAACACATTGCCATCAAGTATCATTATTTGGGAGAACAAGTTCAAGCAAAGGAAGTGACACTTGAGTATGTGCAATCCAAAGAACAATTAGCTGATATCTTCACCAAGCCACTGCCCAAGGATACATTTGAGTACGTGAGAAAGAGACTAGGGGTCAAACCCTTGTCTACCAGTCAGTAAAATGACTGAAGGCTACATCAACCTACATATTATCAGAATATCATTCATGTTGATGCAAACAAAGAGATGAACTTCAAAGCTACATCTATATACAACATGTATATCAGAACCGAGAACCAGAGCATATTGACATATTGCTGATGGATAAGGGAAATTCAAAGAATATATTATGGATGGAGAAAAATCATTGTTTGGCATGAATGTCAGATATCTGTAAGATATTTGTTTGGCATTGTTGTCAAAGGGAGAGAAATTATCCATACTATCACATCTTTCTAGAAAGAGAAAGATTATCCATTATCACATTACTCCAACAGGGAGAGATTATATCCTTAGGGAGAGAAATTGTATGGAAAGATTATACAAAGGGAGAGTTCTTGACAAGAGAAAAAGACATCAAAAGAGATAGAACAGTCAAAGGAGAGAAATTGACAAGAGAAGAGGTCACAACACATCAGAAGAAAAAGAGCTGCGAGAATCAAATTTAAGCTAAAACAGAGCTTACTGAAGGTCAAACATTTATCGGTTGACAGAACAAAAAGATTGGTAGTTTGATGAATCTCAACTGTTGTATTTCATATTGTATTAGAAATAGTATAGTGTGATAATATAGTATGTTGCCATCAATGCCAAAGGGGGAGATTGATGACATGTAACTAATTGGATGTTTGATAATGTTAAGTTGAAGATAATGCAAGGCATTAAATCGGTTAATGGTTTGTATTTTCATTGATGTCAACTTGATATCATCTGTACGTTCATGTACATAATGCCAAAGACATTAGAGAGCCAAAGGAATAAAGGTTATGCTTTCACTAATGCATAAAAGTCAAGTATTCACTGAGTGACAAACAACACCGACGGAGTGCACACCATTGGTAAAGGAAAAGAAGAACAGTCCCAGTGATACCCGACGATCAGAAGATAGTGTTGCCCGATGAAGAAAAACCATAGGATGCCCGACGAGAAAAGTTAGAAGGTTGCCCGACAAGTAAAATTCCAATGTTGCCCGACGGATGGAGATTCCGAAGCTAACTGGAGTCACACCAACGGAACTATCAGTTGTCATCGACGACTAACTGTAGAGGTGACCGACGGAATAGAGAGTTCAAAAAATGACAAAATATCTAGCTGGCAAGAGCTAAAGATAGACTTAACTTGTTGTTTTCTTTGTTTTATTCGACCAGAGTTAAGTGATTGATTTAAAGATGATTTTTACAGTTGGCAAGAAGATAATTACTAGACAAATCAGGAGTTATGCTTTAAATCTAATTGGCTAGATTATTTTTCACACCAAGAAACAAGAATCGAGAAACATTAAATATCATGTCTATATAAGAGACAAGCTTAATTCATTTACGAATGGGATTAAGGGGAGTGAATAAAAAGAGGATGCTGAAGAGAAACTGATGAAGAATAACTTCATACAGTCTTGATCAATTAAGTTGAAGGAGAGCTAAGGAATTCTACAGACACCAACGAACATTGAGCATAGCATCACAGAGCACAAAGTGTGGAGCAAAAAGGATTGAATTGATACATTGATCAGAGAGGTAATGTACTTAAATAGATCTAAAAATCAGCAATTCAAAGTTGCAATATGAACAGGTCGTAGTGTTTCAGTTTAACCATTGAAGCATCAAGTCTCTTAACCGAGCAGGACTTAATAGTCTTCTATATATTGAGGTACATCCCAAGGAGTGCCAAAAAGGTTGATTCATGAAAGTAGCATTGGACTTGCCCGATACCTATTGACAGTCTAAGGAGGCTGATTCAAGGATGGTAGCAATAGATTTCTAATACTAAGTGACAACCTCTATGTATAAAATCCTCTAACAAGGTCGCACTTAACAGTGTGTTTGTAACCTTTAACAGGGTTGGCTCCTAACAGGGCTCACTTCAAAAGAGTGAAAATTTGGGGTATCGGTCCCAGTGGTTTTTTCCCTAACAAGGTTTCCACGTTAAAAATTCATGTGTTATGTGTGTATGATTCATTTCTTTAGTGTTTTGTATCTTACATAGTTAACTCTAGATTGATCGGTATACTTTGCTTATTTACTGAGTTTCGGTAAATAGTTATGCTACTTATCGTTAATCAAGAAAGAATAAGGATTGACAGAGCAAACCGACAGACAGTTAATCATTATTAGTATTTCATGGCATGCATCTTGTAGGGACATAATAATCTGAGGTTTATAGATTGGTGGTTAAGTTTGAGGGATAAAATTTGAGGCATTGGGGAAGTCTTAACAGTGCGACCTAATTGCTTATTGTAATGTGTATAAAAGAAAATAGTGTCTTGATATGAAAAAGTATGGATTGGATGTTGTGAGCATGTGGATGCAAGTTTTGCTAGATGTAGAGAAGTGATTATGCTTTTAATGCATTTCATTGGAATTGTATAGGCAAAGCAAGTTGCTATCAGTCAGTTATAAGTATGCTTTTATACTTCTCTTTGGACAGTGGATCCAGAAGGTGGGTTTAACCTTCACATTTGGGCAGTGTGCTTGGGCAGTTAGCTCTTCATTTCATTCAACTCCTAACAGGGTTTAAAGGACTCCTAACAGGGTTTGTCCTTTAACAGGGACTTTAACTGGATGTAATAATCAGCTCCTAACAGGGCTAGATCTCCTAATAGGGATACAATATTTTTAGTGCATTATTTGTGGGTATTAATTCCCACCGGGGTTTTTCCCTTAAAAGGATTTTCCTCTTGAAGTGTTTAGATTTGCATTGAGTAATTGATTTATAATTTTAAAGTTTAAATATTTGGGCACATGACTGATTCATCCCCGCTCTCAATTGTGTTTATAGACTATTATTCCTAACAGTCTATTCTCATTTTCTTCCCACCGCCACTTCTTTCTTTAATATATTGTCAAATAGTTTTGAGTAACCCACATAAAGTGTGCGAGGCTCGCAACCATTTTCCTTAACTACAATTTAGGCTTTTGAGGACGTGGTTGAGGGTCTTCAATAGGTGTCAGTATCTCACTCAACTACAGCATGCAACCATACCAATTTGTTAACCCCATGGTGATGCGGTGAAGAAAACCCCTCAAGTGCCACATGTAACATCCTCACTTCCTTGCGGTCCAAAATTGGGTCCCACATAATAAGTCATGAGGCGGCAACAAGGGACCACCATAACATCTTAATCTTCCTCGCAAGCTTGCAACCCTTAAACATTTCCCCCACTAACCATTGCGAGGATGCGACAAAGTGCTACAATCATCACAAACATCCACTTACGGGGTTGCAGGTCCAACTAACAGTCTTAAAAAAATTGCAAGGACATTCAATTATAGACACTTGGCCCATCGTCACTTCCCCATGGGCTAACGGTAGTAATTGCTTGAACAAGTCACAAGGAGGCGACAAATCGCCCACAAAATGTCACGCAGTCTCACAACCCCTAATCGTCATTTGTCTTAACCTTCACGAGGGTGCGATAAACACTTTAAGAACAACTTAAAGCACGTGCAAAATAAACAATAAAGTGTTAGGCTAGGACATAAGACCATGAAACAATGACCAAAATATTTTGACATTAAATAAATAGAATATCCAAGAAAATCAAATAAGACGGGTCAACAAATGGATACTTTAACATAGCGCCTAATTGTGTGCCTACTCATTCAACGGAAATCAATTTAGGCATCAACACATGAGCTCAAATCGACGCAAATATAAGTACTGCATAGCGCCCAAAATGGCATCGAGTTCTTCTGCTTGGTGCAAAATATGCCATCACTAGCGTCGGCCTGAAGAATAGCGCCTATGTTTCAAAAAAATGGACAAGAAATACTTTAAAACAGTGTGAAAGCAAAAAAATAGAGCCAAAAAGGGAGCTAATGACAGGGATTTATTCTAGTGGTCCTCTTTAACTGATTTGCTCTTGTACTTGATGAACATTGGAATTATTTTGCCTTTGTCTGCATATACATAGTAAAAATGATTCCTTGATGGATTTGAATACCATTTGCTAACTACATCCTTTTGCTCATCATGGTATGATAGTGAATATACTTTCTCTGATTGACATGTTTAGGATTGGACATGATTAGTTCTTTGCAATGAACTGACAAGATGACATTGTTGTTCATATTATAGCGCTATTGTTTGAACATCATTGATTTGTCTTTACAGTTTGAGTCATACATGATATTGTCCCTTGAATGCATTCTTGTGATGATTCTGATGTGCTTGTAGCTGAAACTGCTCATCACTAGCATGTTCAAATCATTTTTCTTGACTTAGATTACAACCTTGTCATGAGACATTCTCTCCAAGTTTGATCATGTTATGTGACATCAGCACATATGTAGCTCTATTTTCTTTGATTTCTTGTATGATACAAATATGTTCATCAGCATTCTATACACATGAAAATCTTAATGAATTTTATTTGTCCCTATTGTATTTTGCACATACGTTATCTTCTCACCATGTCTCTACAATTAAACTATTATGGTTTATTATTGCTCAATATACTAATGCACTTACATCACCCTATATGCTTGGCTCCGACAATATTGTTTATGAAAATTATCTTTACGTCCACTTTGTTTCATGACCTTTTAGATTGAATCATTGTATCGTTGTTCGTTAGAGGGATCATTGTTCTTTTGTAACTGGGCAATCATCAAGGTTGCCAACACTGATCATGTCACTTGACCCTGTAGCATGTCGTGGTTATTAATATTGTGTTGTAGATGATCATTGAACTCAGCTTCTATTATATGATAAGTTAAAGCTTTAAAGTTGTTGTTGTAGACATTATGTTATTGAATTGATATAACTGTATCTTAGCTCCTTTGATCTTAGTGTACTTGTTCTTATTGAAGCAACTCTAATTGCATCCACTATTATTGTTGTTCAAGCAATCATTTATCATTTATTTAAGCTCAACTGTATCTTAGCTCCTTTGATCTTAGTGTACTTGTTCTTATTGAAGCAACTCTAATTGCATCCACTGTTATTGTTGTTCAAGCAATCATTTATCATTTATTATTGTTGTTCTTCACATGACTCAATAACTCTTGAAGTAAAAGTATGGTGTTTCATCTTTATGATCTGCTATTGCATTCAATGCTTGTTTTGATTTACACAATCATAATCATGGAAAACTCATTGTTAACAAGACAACTTTGTTGTTATATCATAACTATTACAAAATAATAACATTGTTGAATCATCTTTTTGTGTATCTCTCTGGTATATGTAATGACGACACCTCCTTGAACCTCCATGTTTAAGCATCCTTGTAATCAACATATTTCAATATGTTCTTTCAGTATGCATTGCTCAGTTGTCTTTGCATGCAAAAAACCATCTTCTTTCTCCATTTAGCCCTAGATCTTGTATTTTCTAATTTTATTTAAATAATCATGACCCTCTCACATTATTCTTGGTGAATGATCATTGCATCTTCCTAGTGCTTCGGTCCTCTTGAGGCCTACTTGGTCTTCTTCCTTTCAATGTATGGGAGGAGATAGGCTTAGGCTTTCTAGTTTGTCCACACATCCTAGTGAGTACACACCCTATGATCCTATTTTCTTTCATTACGCATCAAGCATCTAATTTGATATCACATTTACCATTAACACTTTTATTAACCTCAATCATCCAAGATGTCATGAAAAATCACATATAACCATTCAGTATGTAATCTAAGGTTAGCATCAATATAACCCCAAAACCATTTAAAATCAAATTACTGAATTGTATAGAATGTATAATGATTATCGAGTGTAAGCATGAAACCATAACATTATTAATAAAAACTAAGCACAATATACGAAGTCAATAATAAACCAACATAATATCTGCCTAAGAACTTTTATGTAAACCCAAACAATATCAACATATACAAATGGGTACAATATCCATAGGAGAATGTAGGGAAAGGAAGATGAGAATAAGTACTATATAAATAACTAGAAGAGATAGACCTTAGTTCCACCAACATGAAAAATATTTGAATCACATCATGCATTGAACAATAAATCAAAAAGAGAACTAACCAAATATTTAGGAGTTGTGGCATTAGTAAGCTCTTGAAAAATTAATTGAGTATTGACATAAAGCTCTTTCTTATTCAAATGTATGTCATGATCAAAGTTATTCTTTGCGTCATGAACATAATCCATAGAATTAATATGAATATCTTGACAAAGTGGAAGATCAACCACACTAGGATTCAAGTGAGCACTTCTTCTCAAAGGGAGGAACGATATCAATGGGATTTTGGTATCAACACAATAATAAAATATAAAAAAAGGGTAATAAAAGATAATACAAGAGAAAGGTTATAATACAAGTTAAATCAAATCGACAAAAATATATATATATATAATAGGAAACTAACCATATATGCAAAAACTGGGGACGTGGCTAAGCTCCCTACAAAATGCATCATTGACCAAATTTCAAAAACCAGAAAACGTAACAGTTTTTTGCAAGAAATTTTCAGCATTTGTTCTTCATGATCTGCATATTTTGTGGTTGATACAAGAGAAAGGTTATAATACAAATTAAATCAGTTCAACAAAAATAAATATAATAGGATTTGACATTTTTTTGTCTATGGTGCGCTTTGTTTGGAGCTTAGCTCGTGCCACCATTGCAGCAAAATTGACTAACATGGCTTCATAAACATATTTGTACGACCCTAAGCAATCCAAAAGATAACCTTCTCCAATAATATGGATTTAATTCTTACCCTCAATTACAATGAAAATGAAGCCTTTAACATTAGAACAAGATGGATCTGTACAAGATAATCAGTAATTTATCCATTCTAAATGCAAATCTACATAAGCCAAATTTTCAACAATTTGATCATAGACTATTGAAAAATCAGTTATTATGTAAGCACAAGTGGTTTCCTTATGCTATGCCTCAATCTCTCACTATAATTATCCTCATTACGCTGTTTGGCATCAACTTTCACAATTTAATTTAAATTTGTTATATTTCTAGGGTTGATTATGGAAGGTTTCTTCTCGCCATTGTTTCAGATCATACTTACCGATCCATCATCAGAACGAGATAGCAAGAAAAAAGAAAGGAAAGCTAAATAGCTAAACAATAATTAACTGTAAAAAAATCATGTCTTCAATTTAACTTATATCCTAATCAGGTTTATCTAGAATATTTATGGAGTACCTGATGAGGGCATTTTTATGCTCTTTTTTGCCTCTAATCCTTGCTACAATTACCTGACCTTTTTAGCAGGTGAAGTCTGGCGTTGTAAGGACATCAGGTTGAATCTTAATGTTTCTTATCATGTGAAACTTTATGTAGGTGATCTAGGAAACTATGCCTTAGATGACATTAAGGTCTGGAAACTAATAGCATATTCAGTTGAGTTAAACATATATTATTCTGAATAGCCAACTCTAAAGTAAAACCACAATAAATAAAAATGCACAGAGGTACTTGGATTCAGATGTGAATGTATAATAAAACAAGACTACTGAGTAACAGGACATCTATACAACCCACTTTGGCACCTCCGACTTGCACCCAAAAGTGCTGTTGGCTTCCAACAACTGAATTGGGGAACGAGTACAAACTTAGATAAGAGGTTGCTGTTGGCTTCCAACAACTGAATTGGGGAACGAGTACAAACTTAGATAAGAGGTTAGAGTTCATTTTGCCATTATATAACATGATCTTGAATGAATTGTATGGCTACACGAGTATTCATATGGAGCCTGAAATCAATCTCTGAGGCCTGGACAATATTCAACTATCTTATGTATTAATTACAGGCTTAGGATAGCTCAAAGAAAAAATTAAAGCTTAAAGCAGTTTAACCAACACCTTTTCTACAGCGTAAATTCCAACCACATAGGAGTGTTTATCACTGAAAAATTTACACAAATAAGATTTACACACATTTAGGTATAACTCAAATTTCCTTTACTGTCATAACAAAATGAAACTGGGAAGGTATACGTTCCAAATAGCCAGGTTAGAAACTCTTAAATCAATGATCCATCTATTATAAACAACCAGAACCTTCAATCTCATTTCTTAAGATATAATTTACAGGGTACCTACCTTTCAGGCTTGTGGAAGGATTTTCATAAAAGTCAACCTGAGAAAGGTGAAAACTAATGCATCTAAAATCTTATCAACAATATCCATACATCAATCTGATTCAGAGAAAGATTCTCATGCTTATTGCAAAATATTCATAATTATTAATTACACAAATGCTTATGATATATAAGAGTAGTTCCAAAGAATTTAATCTACACCAAAATCTAAGAGGTTATTTCTAATCTTTATATCCCATTTATGTCATATGCTTTAGGTTTCTAACTCCATCTTCAACCTTCTTGGTAAGAGAATTCAATTACACATACTTCACTGAGACAAAATAAAACACATGTTTAAAATACTATTTTGCATGAAGTGTGCTCTAGACATCTTTACTTGGAAAAGAATTGATCTTAAAAACAAGGGCTGAAACAGCATTCACAATAGATGACTCCTAGAAATGATCATTCAGTCTTGGCCAATGCCAAACAAATGGGGTGGATGTGTCTATTTTTCCTTTCAGCTGCTGTCACGGTGGATCAAAGTTCCATAAGGGGTAGTGAGGAAGATTAATCATGGAATCATCTCTTTTTGCATGTTGGCTTATAGTCAACCCTTCCTCATTTCCTCCACACATACCATTACCAACACGAACATGTCCTCTATCACATCACAAGATTTTACGACCAAGTACCAACAGAACATGTATAAACATAATGATTCGGAGAGAGATTCTCATTGCTTATTGCAAAATATTCATAATTATTAATTACACAAATGCTTATGATATATAAGAGTAGTTCCAAAGAATTTAATAAACACCAAAATCTAAGAGGTTATTTCTAATCTTTATATCCCATTTATGTCATGCTTTAGGTTTCTAACTCCATCTTCAACCTTCTTGGCAAGAGAATTCAATTACACATACTTCACTGAGTCAAAATAAAACACATGTTTAAAATACTATTTTGCATGAAGTATGCTCTAGACCTCTTTACTTGGAAAAGAATTGATCTTAAAAACAAGGGCTGAAACAGCATTCACAATAGATGACTCCTAGAAATGATCATTCAGTCTTCGCCAATGCCAAACAAATGGGGTGGATGTGTCTATTTTTCCTTCGCCAGGTGTCTATTTTTCCTTTCAGCTGCTGTCACGGTGGATCAAAGTTCCATAAGGGGTAGTGAGGAAGATTAATCATGGAATCATCTCTTTTTGCATGTTGGCTTATAGTCAACCCTTCCTCGTTTCCTCCACATATACCATTACCAACACAAACATGTCCTCTATCACATAACAAGATTTTATGACCAAGTACCAACAGAACATGTATAAACATAATTTTAACACACGACTACAAATATATTGGTTTGTTACACCTAAACAGCAAATACACACAAAAAACAGGGCATGCAATCCAACCTTTCCCCTCCACAAAAACATCTTGAATGCAACTTTGTGCATTGACACAATTTCCTATTTCCATCCCTCTGAGAAAGTCTCACATCCCACCAATGCATTGAGGAAATCTCTATACTTTAGGGAACACCCTGACCACTGCATACTCAGGCAATCCCAAAGTACATAGATGATAGAACATCTCAAAAGTTCTAGTTCTTAAGGCAGTCTCCCATTCTTGAGAACATTGTGAGAGTTTCACCCTCTGAGGCAATCTCATGCACCTGTGCGCTTACCGAGAGCTCCAAGCTTTGTAGCAATCTCAACACTTCTTGCCAGTTCCTCCATATCACACATGGAAATACACAAGTCCAAGTGTTATTAAGAAAAGAAAAATCACGATATTATAGTACCAGGTAAACATCATAGACAGATTAACAGTAGCATTTATCACAGAGAAACAGGTTTTCCTTAAAAAACACCACTGCTCCCAAGCTTCTGGATTTTTGCTTCCTTTACCCCATCAAACTTATTCTTCACAATTTGACAACTTAGATAATCCTTGTTGTGTCCTTTTATCGCATGGTGATAGAGTGTCTTTTATTCCATCAAAGTATGGTACTGTCACCACAACCTTCCTTGTTTAATTTGCTAGTCCCCAATCATCCCCAAAAGAATTTTCTCAAATTAAATTTGTTCTTCCCATGTTGTGCCCAGAGTGATAAAGATCTAACATTTGTAGTGAAATTCCCTACAGAACCATATTAGTAAAACACAGCTCAAATAGAATTTTATAATAAGACTAACCAAAACCAATCTCCTTATTCTGACTTTTGAGAATGCAATGAATGCACTTTGGGACGTTACAAAATCACAATATATGGCCCCTATGGCCCAAATATAACACTTATCTTTTCTTGGTGAAGTAAAAATCATATTAAGCATACACTGAAATGCCCAAGATGTAAAACTATCAAACTGCTTGCTTCAACTGGTTTCACAACTAGCCAAAAGATCAGCATGTACATGGTTGGCTTATTTTTTAAATTTAAACTAAGTAGATTTATAGCTTTCACAGGTTGAAGTTTCCAAAATGCTGATTATATGTTCATCTCTTCAGAGTTTTGCAAAGATGGATATTTCTGTTCAAATAGGGGAAAATGAACCAAAATTGACAAGTGACAGTAAGACATCCTCCAAGCTTCACTTTATGAGGGAACTTTGATTAGAGGCCACAGAGAACAGAAGATACAATGACAGAAACCAAATACACAATGGATCCTAATTAAGGCTACCCCCATTAACTAGGAACCATTGTCCAGAACAAATACACAATCCTCTTGACAAAAGAATATCTTAAACATCTAGATGCTCTTCAACTTGGTTAACCAATTGATACGAGACCACTTAGATAGATTCCTAGACATTTGGTCTCATCCGCCTAGTGCAAATCTCTACCAAGGATTTATCAATAAATATAAAATCATTAACTTGCGTGTATGGATATATGCATCGGACTCAGATAAACAGTTAGAGATATTCAGATTATTATTGCCGCTTGGGTGGAACCCTCTGCTGCAATCATCTCCTGCTTTTCCTGGCTTCACAACCTTGTTCTGTTTGCGGCTCGCTTACTTTCTTGGATACCTGCATGATACACTATTGTCATCATTCACGTAGGGGTCTGCAGAAGGGTAACAGAGATCATCTTCATTTGTGACAACTTTATAAAGGGGTACTGAAATTGTTATGTCTACCTGTGTCATCTTCATTTGTTGCGGGCTTTAAAAAAAGCTACTGAAAATTGTTATGGTTACCTCTGAATATCTCATAAGGTGCAATCATCTCCCCCTCCTGGGTTTACAACACCCCTCAGCTTAAGTCTTTTGCATGCTTGGATACACACATTACCTATCTTCATATGTATCCATTTTAGGGCTTGCGCAAGACTTATCCAAAAAAGTTTGTTGCAAAAATTGCTCCCTTTATGTGGTCAGTACAGTGGTAAAACCATCCCCTGCTCCTCATGGCTCAGCGACTAAACTCTGAACCAAGTTCTCTTGCTTGCTTGCATTCCCTCAAGACTCGTTCCCTTCAACACATCCATTTGGGGATTTGCTCCGAGAGTCACACAATCATCTGTCATTTTATATCTGTGGACAGTGGGTTTTTGAGGTGGTTTACAAGGATTATCTACCAACTCACCATCATTGTCGGCGGCCTTGGAAGGGAGCTAAACAAAATTGTTATAATTACTTGTGAAGATTCCACTGGCACACACATCTACTGCTCCTAGTGTGGAAACCCCATCATGCCTGAAGCCCTCTTGATTAAAAAACCATGTGATCCATCCCTGCCTGCATTCATCTGGTTGCTCGCAAGAAATTCCATTAAATAAAAATAAGGGTATAGATGAAAAAGCATATCAAAGCACACAGATGAACATTTCATGCAATCCAATTCTTCTTTTTCAAAACATGAACATGAACAAGACTCCAACATTAAGTAACTGATACGCAGATTTAAGACCACAATCTGAACCTTTATGTTAAATCTTCCTCATATTGAACTATTTAGGCTATTCTTAAAATGGTACAAGGATATATATCTTAAAAGAATATGTGCATATGTTCGCATTTTGCACTAAGTATTGTGAGAGAATGAGCGAGAAAACCAGGAACACTGACCATTTGAAGTATCTGCACATGAAATCTGATTGCCCATGCTTCAATCCACCATTCACAATAAATGAAAGGTAGATCTAAAAATATTGGGGATTTGTAAATTGTAGATTCTTGAGCTTGACACTATTTTTTGTATGATACAGATTTGATACAATTTTTTACAGCTGTGATACAAATTTTGAGCTGTAAGACTACTTTCCAGTGAGAATATTCATACATTTTTTAGATGCAAGACAACTTTCTGGTGACCTCAATATGGTTGGATAGTGGACTAAATTTGTTTTGATGTGTAAGACATGTTTAATGACTAATTGTGGACTGGCAAGTCCACTTAAAAGAAACCCTATCAGCTAACAAAAGGGGTTTCCAATGTGCATCAAATCCCCAATTGTTTTAATGTCGATGATCCATCAGATACATCACTTGAACAAAAAATTGAAGTTGAGCTTGTTTTAATTAGTTGTAATAAAACTCACTACCATTGGAAAGGTACTATTTATAGCAGGCATCTTACAGCAGGTTAAACATACACATTTTCTGAAATAGACTTTTACATTCCATTCTGATAGTCTCAGAAAAAATAGTCATTAAAATCTGATGGTCTGAGAAAAATAAGTCATTAAAATCTGGTGGTCTCGGAAAAACAAGTCGTTAGAATCTGATGGTCTCAGCAAAATAAATCATTTGATCTGTGATTGTGAGCTACAATTTTTGTCTGTCAAATGCAAATAAGACTCATAGTACAATAGACTGTTACAACTGCAAAATTATTCAATAACAAACAATCCTATTTACTGTAAAAAAAAAAGGTAAAATGGCATTCAAGTCAATTCTGATCAACTCCGAAAAATAAATCACTAGATTCGGTTGGTCTCTGAAAATAACTCATTCTAACTGTGATTGTAAGCTATAACTTTTGCCTGTCAAAAGCAAGTCCATTCTGACAACCAAGACAGTGTCAAAGCACCAATAACCTGTTACAGCTGTTAAATTTTAAATTATTCGATAACAATGATTCTATTTACTGTAAATATATTTATAGGTGATATGGCATCACTACATTTCCAATCATGGAAGATAAAAGGAAATTTCAGTTCAATGGGATGCATGTTTGGCAAATAAATAAATAAAGCTTCTAGTTTGTATGAAACAAATAACAAAATAAGAGCAGTACTGCTGCACATGTGAAGTGACAATAACAAATCAACATTTAAATTATGTTTAATGTATAAACAAGTTAAATTTGATAAGTTCGATTCCTCTTAATAATCATTACTCAACTAAAAATCTACTAAACTAAACTAAAAGATATTTTTATAATTGCAATGCTTCAAACTAGATAGAACTGTAACTTGTAAGCATAAAAGATAGAAACCTAGAAACAGTTGCCTCAAGCTAACTGTACTCTTATATGAAGCAAAATGTAACCTTGATCAGATAATTACTACAAGAGAAAAGTGAAATAAACAAACTCACTTCAATATATAATATATATGCATATATCTCCTCACAGATTAATCCATAGTATATCCTGAAACAAAAGATGAAGATTCAAACTGTTCCCCATCACAATGGGGAACAAATTATTAAGGCTCAAATTGTGCCATCAAAATCAAATTCTCATGGACTCCATCAACATTCCCACTTCTAAAGGTTAACTAGTGCAACAATGCCTGAAGCTGTAGGCTGCACAAGTTCCACTAAGGTGTATTTAAAATCTCATGGGCAGCCACTTCTTTTCTAAACTTTTGCATTTAAGGGATAGAATGTAACTGTATATTGAGAATGTTTTAGATGTTTCTCTAATGTTTCATCATAAAACCATATTTGCTCCCTACCAGCTTTTCTTAGTTCAAGCATAATACCCAAAAATTGTCCTTTTTTTGGCCGTATATAAAGTTGCAATTTGGACGTATTATCCTATATTTCTATTGATTCTAGACTGCCTCATTCATGTACTCAGTGGAGCAATCACACTAGAATTGGCTGTTTGGCTTTCTGAACTGCTCCTTGAATCATTTCTCTACAGTTCTGCCTGAGCTTATTACCACGGTTCAGACTGCGCTTTGAACCTTGTTCCAACTTACAGCACGTGACTTATTTGCTTCCTTTCACACTCAAATTCACACTGTATTACAATTTCTAGTTCTGCAAATTTATTAATGTAAACCAAATTCCCGAAAAGATGAAAATAGAAAGTGAAACTACAAAAAGTGAATAAGAAAATTTCTTAGACATCCATTAGCAATTTTAAACATATAACAATCAGTGCAATTGAACAACAACCATATAATACATATAATCCACTTAAATTTTAAAAAAAAATTGTTTAGGATAAATGATTAAAAAAAATCTGATGGTCTTCAAACTAATAGAAGCGCAAGCCCTTCATTAGTAAAGGGAATGAGTATGATCACAACTACCCATACATTAGGCAAAACAAAAAAACAAACTGCTTTCCTCAACATTGACCAAAAATTATTTGGTTTCCACAATTGATCTCGCTACAGGGAAAAATGTATGTCATATTATCATATCCCCAATTCTAACTCTTAGTAGTCTTTTCCTTGGACTTCTGAATCTTCAACACCTTCTTAACAATCTTCTGTTCTTCAACAAGGAATGCCCGGATTATCCTGCAATATAATTGAGATGATAACAAATTATGCCAAGGTGATCTACAAAAACACTAATGAATTATTAATTATATGCTGAGAAATACAGAATAGGAATGCACTGTAACACACAGTTACCTCAATCACAATAAATACAACCTTAGAAATATTACTAGAACACCAAAATTTTCTGCATGTTATACGATCTAGCTTTAGGGCGCCAATATATACAAAGTCAACATTTTTTTTCAAAATAGAATTAACACTATAGGCGCTCACATGGACGCCATATTCATATTGCACATGGACAATTAACTAGACTAGAATAGGTACAAATCAAAAGCAAAATCTGACAGAGCACAAATCCATAGATGGGGTTTCCTATTAATTTGCAGGAATAAATAATTATCAATGCCCAATAAAGATGAGGGTAAAAAAATCAAATTAAACTCTATCACAAAAGAGAAGAATGGTCTACAAAGAATACACAACAAGAAAATTTGAAAAAAAAAGCTGCCAACAGAATCATGTAATATCATTCAAATGTAAAGCAGAAAACAAATCCTTTAAAGGGAATATAAAGGCGTTCAATATATGTTCAAAAACACATGCATACAGAGAAAACAATATGAATAATCTAAACAATTAAGAAAATATATTAACCAAGAATAAAAACCAGTAATCTAATAACATGAAAAGTATAAGGCGATAACCAGGATTTTACCTTTCTCGCACGGCCGATCCAGACAGAACCCCGCCATAGGCCCTGTTAACAGTCCTCCTGCTCCTTTTCAGCCTGCTCACCCTGTATTCAGCAGGCCTCAGATGAGGAATCTGCAAAGCATCAACCCATCAAAAAATTAACATTTGAGTTAAGAATAGTCTGGCTGATAGCTTAGTAGATTAATCGGCAATGTAAAAATTACAGTCAAGATTATGTGCACCTTTATTTAGGTAGATTTCACCAAACACAAAATATATTTAAAACACGATTAAACAGATGCACTGCTTGTAAACATCCAGAAAAAAAAGTTGCAAGATAATATAAAAAACTTGAAGAAAATTGTGAAATGACAAATGTCAGGGTTTTTTATTCGTTACACAAATTTTGTCCTGGGTTACAAAAACTTCTAGACTCGATTCAGATCTGTCCATAGAAATGCACATGCCTTCACAGTTGAAATCAGTCTACTCTGAAAAGACTATACCGTACAGTAAAGCGATACAATAAGCGAAAAGAAGAAAAAATTGAAGGCAAAAAAGATCTTACCCCTTGGATTCTCTTTCCAGTAACCGGGCATTTGGGTCCGCTGGCTCTCTTCTTGGCGGTCTGGTAAATTAACTTCCCGCCTATATAAATATACATAAAGAAATACATGTAAAAACACAGATAAATCCAATGCAAGCAATAGATATTTCAAAACCCTGTTGCAAACAAGAAAAAGAGGAAATTTTTGTACCAGGGGTTTTGACAATTCTGGTCTGATTTGATTTTGTGTGGTAGCTGTGGCGCCTGCGGTATGTTAGCCTCTGCACCATCTTTGCCTCTCCTGCCTTCGACCACCACCTCTGCGGCTGCTTTGAGCCCTAATCTATCCTTCACACGACACAAAAAGATTAGGGTTTATACCTCGCTCATTTGGACATCTTATACTTGGCCCTGTAAAACTTTAGTTTATTTTCAACTAGAACAGTAAAGAGGGTTTGTGGGAGGATGTGAAGCCAATTTTATTTGGGTGCAAATATTTTTCAAAACTATTCGAAAGAACACGTAGAATATATATTTAATAATAATTAATATATGGCATTTTTATTAATAATTATTACGCCGTAGGTGTTTCCTTTGAACACACTTGGGCAAAATAATCTGATCAACGGTTGCAGTTGGACACTAAGGAATGACTGCCATTGAAATCTTGTCCACCGTTGGATTGCTCAGTTGTCGTCACTGTTTTGATAATATCACACCCTTCTGTCTATTTTCCGTGCTTTCCACTGCTTTTCACATCAAACGTTTTCTTTCACATCAAATATATGTTCGCATATTTTGAACCGTCGTTTGATAAGAAGTGACGTGTCTAATAAATAATTACAAAAGTGACGTGTTTAATAAATAAATAATTACAAATAACCATCGAAAGTTAGGAATGGCCTGATGAAACAGAAACGTAATAAACAGTGGATTTACCTAGCCAATGTTTGGATTGACAGGTGTCATGGCAGCCCCCAATCCGCGCTCCTGTCATTCAAAGTTAACATTAGCCAAGTTATCTTCAATAAGCTGCTACTAGTCCCATCACAAATGGGAGAAATGAGAGGCTGCATTAAATTATGAACAGAACAGGAGAAATATCTCTTAAATGCCTTAATATGTTGTTACGATAACTGTGGGAATTAATGATTTTGGGTTTGCGAAAATAGAGTAACATTAAACAAGGCACATGAACTGTTTGACAAAATTCCAAATTTCATGACTGTACTCAGCCTATCCTACCGGCTTTGCATCTACGTCGAATTGGAAGCTTTCAAAACAGTGTGGAGGCATCTATCAAAGCATAGAGAACTCATGGCACAGATCGCATTGATTGCAAGATATGCACAAAAGCATTTGGTGGAAAGCTTTAAACTTTCAAGGAAAAACAATTGGCAGGTGTACA
>MU224784.1:153345-164179 GCA_018584345.1 Thuja plicata | reverse complement strand
TATAGGAAGGGGGTGATGGAGAGAGATGGTTGGGTAGAGATGTAGATATAAAGTGGGAAGATGGGGTAAAATAGATAGAGAGTTAGAGATAGATCATGAGGTAAAGATAGAAAGGGATCTAGGGAGAAACATAGGGAGACATAGAGAAGGAGAGATAGAGAGGAAGAGGTCTAAAGATATATAGATGGTGAGATATATTGATACAAAGATAAGGAGACCTAGACATGATGAGAAGGAGTGACAAACAAAGAGACAAATACTTAAATGACCTTTCCATAACTCTACGGCGTTCCCATTGCACACTAAGGTGCGATTGCTAGTTAATTAATATATTAGAGGACAAGAGGAAAAGTCAAAAAAAACATAAACATTGTTTTTGTTAGGAATAATTAGTTGAATATGAATGGATACAACTTATAATTTAAACCAAAAGAGTTGTGTTTCCTTCTCTGGTTCTTTCAATCTTTTTATCTAATGCCATGGACATTCTGCAAAGTACGTCTCTGCTTAACATTGTGTATCACAAAGTCATCCATCATAACTTCCTTCGGCTGGGCAAATATGAAAGGCAGTCCAGAAGTATAATTTGTGGCATGGTCAGGGTCTTCTTGGAGGTTTGTTCCCTAGACACTTCATCCAGAATAATCACGCATATATGCTTGTTTACGACAGCATCAAACGTGCCCTAGAGAGGCAAAATAATCGGTATATTCATTCTGCTCTACAAATGCATGGACATGACATTGATGCAGGGGTAGCTTCCAGAATTTTCTCTAGAGTGGTTGCCCTTCTGGACATTTTGGAGCTAGACAATACAGCAGAGGTAAATTTGCAAGCTTCTCATCAGATAATCAAACAAAGCTTGGAGCAAGAGCAAGTACAAATGTTGAGCATGGGGCCAGTGTCGAACCTAACTATTTGCCCTCAATTAGAGGTCCAACCAGTTGGATGGGGTGAGGATGATATTGCAGACCAGATTGCAAAAGATAGGCGGATCAATCCAAGAGCAAATGTTAGAACCAATTTGGAGCAAGATTTGGGTTGGTCGACTAAGGTGTCAGGATCTTCGAGCAAGGAAAATCGAGATGAGGGATGGTCACAAGTGAGTGTCGACCCCTCGGCTATGGAGGAATAAGTGTTTTTTAACTTATGAATGTTACAATTTTTTGGATTAAAATGACCATCTTATGTGCCTGAATTCAAATTTTGCCAGTCATGTGATGGAGGTATGATCTAGCTTCTTCCTAGTTTCTCATTGCTAGGAAAGATAGTCACTGTGTTGGATTAGGGCTCAAAAATTTTTGATTGAAAGACATCATGACATATCATATGGGATATTAAATGGGAAATGTTATATCATTTACATCCCCTTTTGAAGTCTGCTCTAGGTCATACTGATAAATGCCTACAATGTAAAAAGTATTTTTTGGGATTTACACATGGTGGATGTATTTAGCGGTTTGGTGGTAACACTTTTCTTATGCATGTATCTGCAATCACAATATATTACACTTGTAACCGGGCTAGGATATTGGGTTTTCTTCCTCGTTCTTTCCCAATTGAGCCCTCGAACCAATATATTTAAAAACATTTAATAAAAATATTAGTGGTTCACCCACTTTTGGCAAAAAAAAATATGAGAAATTATGTAAGAGGAAAATTAGGGAGATTTCAAACAAGTTTTTCTTTGAACTTGTGAATTTTGTAATGTTAGAAAATATAAGTTGTGAGCATTTCAATTGGAAAATGTGTTTTCTTCTACATTTCTCCTTATGAATACAATTGCAAAGATTTGGTTGTCATGTCACATCATAAGATTGAAGATAAAATATTGAAACTCGGGGGGTGCCTTCCAAATTTGTGATCATGGAACCTCATCAAGTGTAATGCATATTTGTAAGTTTGTTAATGAGTCTAGAATAACCAGTTTGATAATTCTCTCTTGGTAAAGGGTGAAAAAAAATTATGTATAGATAAATAAAAAGTATGGGTACCTAAAAATCAAAGATCAATTTGAAAATATTAAAAAAAAAAAAAGTACCCAAATCATATTTAAAAAAACTCACAAAAATATTGAACATATCATGTCGAAACATTTTCAATCTCAAGTGTAACATATAAGTAACAATTTAAAGATGAAACAAAGCATGGTTAGCTCAAAACCAAAATCAACTCATTGAAGTAAAAAGAATTAAAAGATGCCCTAATTGCCTTACCAAAATTTGTTGTTGCAGGTCCCACATATTAAGATATGTGAGGGGTGGAAAATACCCTAAAGCAAACCACACCTATGACTTTAGTGCATCAAATTTATTTAGTTATACAAATACTTTTAAAAAATAAATATTTTTCAGAGCACTAATTGAAAAAAATAAGATGTAAAATACTAAAATGTGTAAATAATTATAGTAGGGGATTCATGCTCAAGAAAAAATTTAGCGAAAAAAATTGCTTATTTCAAAACAAAATCATGAAGCAAAAGGAGTGCAGTTAGAAAAACTAAATTTTGTAACAAACTTGTGAAAAGAAATAGGGTACAGCCAGAAATATGATTTCAAATGACAATTGGTGGTTTCTCGTTAATAGTTAGTAATTCAAATGACAAAACACTAAATGAAAATTTGCATATTTGGACCTATTTTGCAATCCTTAAATCTATTATGTCTCGTCTGGTTCTCTGAAATGTCTTGTCTTCAATGCTGATACTATTTTTGAGGTTTGCTGCGATAGTAGACATTGTTCTCTCGGGTTTACTGAAATGACTTGTTTGGTGTCTGCTATATATAGCTCATACATATCTGCAATTAGAGGTGGTGCCTATTGGAGGCAAAGGAAAACCACCTCTAAGAACAATTTCACGCCACGCGCAATTAGCTTTGAAACTTGGTTTTAGGCAAATGCATTGAGCATACTTTGTATATGGTTGAAAGAAAATTTTAGATTTTAGATTTGAATTTTGTTGAGCTAATTTCAAGAAGGTGAAGGCCTTGAGAAATTTGAAGGTTTACATAAAACAACGTAGAAAGCTTCAAGAAACAAACACTCCTAAATTTGCAGAAGGAAAACAAGGTCATCACGAGAGAACGAATCATTCAGGTTCTTTAGCGGGGTTGTCTAAGGAATGTTTGATTTAAAGAGCTCCTAAAGGTGATTGAGCCCAAGGCAATGATGAGTCGGTGACGGTCACCTGTTCAATGCATGACACATTAAATGCTTCAAATGCTTATGTCAAAATAACTTTTTTTTGCACCATTTTTTTCTCTCCTGACGTGAGGATTTGAATTCTAGTGGGTGGCTTTTCACATAAAATAGCCTATCAGCTAATAAAAAATTTGATGCATTTATTCATAGAAAAAAGATGAGATTATATATAATAGCATTCGTGTAAGACATTAAATTCAAATTATATAGTATTTGTGTGTGAGAAAATGTGCCTAGAGGGAATGCAAATATAAATAAAAGCACTCAAAACACACTAACTACCAACATCTAGATTAGACATACAAAAGAGATCAATAATCAAAAGCATAAAAGGGAATGCTAAACCTCCCAAGAACAAGTGATCTCCTTTATGAAGTAGATTTGTCCAAAGGGTTGGATGTGTGCTCATGAACTTGCTTCAAGCTTCAATAAGTGAGTGAGGATTTTGGCATTATGATGGTATTAGGCTATGATTTTGGTTGTCAATTTGGCATAATAACAATGCAATGAAGGTGGATGTAAATGAAGGAGTGAAGGGTCCAATTTATTGGCCAAGGAGAGGGGAAATGAAGGGTCAAGATGCAAACTTGAGGAAGGGTGGAGATGCATTTGAGAGAGAGTGCATGGATTGTGCTTTCTCAAATGCCTCCCACTTGTCACAAGGAGAGAGGTTTGAAAGAGTGGGGGAATGTGACCATTTCGGGAGATGTGAGATGGGAGAAGAATTCAAGAGATGGATGGAGTGTGTAAGAGGAGTGTAAGAGCATTTAAGGAAGATTCAAATACATATGGTTGGGGATTGGAGAGGATGTGACTTGGGTTGACTTTGGGGATGACTTAGGGTTTCCTAATCCTTGGATTATGATTGTGCAAATATTTAGGGAGTGATTAGGCTTGGCTTAGGGATGATTATAGGACAAGTGGGAGGGTTATGAGGATGTGATGGGAACAGAGAGAATGAGTGGGGGGGTTAATTAATTAATCAAGGTCAATTAACTAGTTGAGAGGGGTTAGTATGTGTGAAGGGATTGGGTTGAGTTGGAACCTTAGGTTCAGTGGTTGACGTTAGGTTAGTTTAGGGGTTAAAGTTAGGAGTCATGTGCTCAAATTGAATTAAATGTATTATTTAATTTACAAATGTAGGAAAGATGGATTTGTGAATTAATTTAAATAGATAAAAGGTATGTATTTAAATTAATAGAGGAATGGGGATTTAATTAATTATCAGACTATGGGTTGTCATTTAGATAATTAGTTGGACTATAGTTAATTAATTAAATTAATTAACTAGGGGGTGACATGGATTAAATAAATATAAGTTTTTTTAAAAATTATCGATAACTTAGGAGAGAACTAAATAAGATTACCTAACTATGTAATCAGATTTAGGTGTCTACATTTTGCCCCTCTTCGACATAGTGTTAGAATAAGATTATTTTGAAGACATTTTAAAATAATACACAACATGGAGAAGTAACAGGCAACGAAATTGCCCCAGGGTAGGGAGAAGAGAGTTAGACTAAGTGATGTCCCGTCTGTAGAAACTGATAAATAAAGCTTCAACTTCCAAGACCAATTTTCATGCAAAGTACCTGTTACAAAGAATGAAGCAAAGGACAGAAAAAGCATAAACCCTTCTGTGCTCAAAATGTGAGAGCTCAAAATCTATTCAAAGAGTATGCAAAAACAAATACAAGCATTCAACCTTAAAGGTGAATGAAACCCTAAAAAAGGAACAAAGCTAACCTAAGAGAAAGCTTAAGTGAAAAATAGAGTACGACTAACTTAATAATTAATATCAACATGATATAATTAATAAGCGAAGATAACTATGTACTCTAACACCCCCCCTTAAGCGAAGCTCGGGAGGTAAGCAAACCCAGCACAGCTATGAAAGCATGTAGAAACTGATAAATAAAGCTTTGACTTCCAAGACCAATCTGCATGCAAAGTACCTGTTACAAAGAATGAAACAAAGGACAGAAAAAGTAGAAACCCTTCTGTGCTCAAAATGTGAGAGCTAAAAATCTATTCAGAGAGTATGCAAAAACAAATACAAGCATTCAACCTTAAAGGTGAATGAAACCCTAAAAAGGGAACAAAGCTAACCTAAGAGAAAGCTTAAGTGAAAAATAGAGTACGACTAACTTAATAATTAATATCAACATGATATAATTAATAAGCGAAGATAACTATGTACTCTAACACCGTCAAGAGGGCGGTAGGGAAAGAAAAAGGGGCCATTGCGATGTCTCAAAAATGAAACAGGGTCAGCAAGAAAGAAGGAGAAGAAGGGGTACCTAGGTAACTAGATGCGATATATACATGAATTTAGGGGTCAGGGAAGAATTTGGATAAAAAAGGAGGCTCGGGGCTGAAAAGGTGCCAGGGGAGGGGCTATATAAGGTCCAAAGGGTTAAGAAAGGGGTTTATTATGCATATTGAGCTTAGAAATCTTTTGTGTATTTTGAGCTTTGATATAGCACATAACGATAGCGAACAGGGGACGACCAAGACACCAGGCAGACATAATGAGGAGCATATAGTGGCACCGGGCTCTAGACAGACAGGTAGGATAAAAAAACTTGCTCAATGGTTTTTGTATTTATTTTATTTTCCAAGTTTTTTATTGTTAGCTAGCGATCCCGCCAGCACGAGTTCAGCGGGATCCCCCTTGGGACCGCGACCCCGCAAAAAATGCATGGGTTTGGGGGTGAAATGGGGTAGGTAGGATTTTTGGCGGGAACAAAAAATTATGGGCTAGGGGAGGGATATGTTGTAGGAATGCGATCCCGCAGGCAATTTCTTATGAGATAATGTTCCCAGACCAAAATGCAAGATTGGGAGAGAACTATGTGATCTTGTAAGCGATCGTTGGGGTAGAGTATGGGTGTTGCAAGAACACGAGGAGGGAGTTCAATTTTTGCGGGAATGCAGATACTAGGTTTAAAGGGAGGGTGAGGAAGGGAACAAGATACTGTAACCACCCTAATTTGGTCTTCTCTGACCATAGACCCTATTTTCCCTAAGTGTGATCATACCCCTAATTATGTCAAGACAATTCTTCAATTTATTGGCATAATTCATTTTAAATCAAATTTAATCTCCTAAGTGATTTAATCACTAAATTACATTATTTGTCTTAGCCAATTAAATCAAATCAATTCAATTCAATCAAAACAAATAAAAAACATGGCTAAAGTAATTAATTAAAAGGAATTAAATAAATTATAATTACAACTGCATTTGTAAAAAGGGAAAGTCAAATCCCTAGCCAATGAGAGTTAAATCACTTGGATCACCTCACATGGATCACCAAAGATTCAATCTCCACCTCTCTTCCACTTTCAATCCTAACCTCTCATTCACCAAATTCTTCTATAAATAGAATGAATTTTAAGCTCAATGGGCCCCTAATTTGAGAGTTCATTTTGCAAACTTATGATGCTCTTATTTTCATAGATCTTAATGCATTTTAGCTCTCATTTTCATAGCATTGTTATAATCTTTCACTTTGGAGCTTTAAAATGAACATTTATTGAGCATTCAAATTAAAAGCATTCAAATCTTCCATTCTAAGCTTGTATATGTCACTGATTAATGCATAATCTGAGGGTAATTATAGCATTCTTCACACTCTTCTTAGATAGGAAGCAATAGGTCAGTTTTAGTGATTGATATGCTTGTTAACTCTTGTTTTCTTTGTTCTTTCACTAATATAATAACTGATTGAAGTGTTGTGTTGCAGACAAAAAGTACACAAAATAACACACACATTTCTGGCACCCACCGTGGGGCTGATCCTTGGATTTTACCTCACTTTCTCTTCATTTTTGGTTGATTTGTCTTCTCTATTTTTCAGGTATAGAGTCGCCTTTAGTCACTAAGGCTCGCATGAAATAAATGACATCGCATTAAGGAAATTAGATCGCATCCCGCATTTCAGAGCTTGCATCCGGTAAATCCCAAGTCATTTTCGGTAAAGGCTCGCATCTGGTATATCTTGTGTCGCCTTTTGTGCAAAACATCGCATATGGGAAATTGGATCATATATAATATTTCTAGGATCGTATTTGGTAAAGGCAATCACATCTTGTCATTTGATTTGAAAACTAAATTGTCTAACCACTAATATTGTGATCTTGTTTGCTTCTGTCCTTTCAACAACCTAATTTTTTATTGTAGATTATTGTCAAAGCCTTTTTTCTCAAAAAGGTGGAGAGGAATTACTAACTTGTGGTTTACAGGTGGTTTAATAGTTTCATTTGATTTTATTTTTTCAAGGCATTGAAACTAAGAACATTTTCTAATCATTTACTAAATCAATCAGAGGATTATGCTCTTTTTCTTCAAGGAAAATCAGAAACTCAAAAATTGATTTAGGATTTGAGAAGAATTTGTGGATAATTGAACAAGGCAAACCTCATTGTTTAAATTTCTTTTGGAGAGTGGCTGAACAACACAAAGCATTTAATCTCGTGGGCTAATTGAACAAGTTTCATTGTATAATTCCTTTGGATAGAAATTGAACAACACAAAGCACTAAATATTGTGGTTAAAAGAACAACTCATTGTCTAATTTTGAATAGAAATTGAACAAACAATATTTGATTTTCAAGTACTTTGCATTTTCATAAAATAGGAATTAAGAATCAAACTTAAGCTTATTTCTTGATCTCACTAGAATATTTGATCTTCCTTCCAAGTGGAGGAATGAAAGACTCGTCATGGGAGATTGAGTTTTGAGCGAAGTCATTTGAGGGAAAGAATTGCTTGAAGTATTTGTGGGAGAAAATGACATGGAATAGGAAAGTATGCTCTTCTTCTTTTGAAGAATAAGAAATCTATAACTCCTAAGCTCGTCAATCCTTTGTTATGCTTTCAAAACATTAGAGGGCCTGCCGGTTGAGGAAAAAATCTCTTGGGATGACCCAAGTGAGGACAAGTTTATGCCAACCCTTCCAACTCGCTATAAATAATTGCTTCCTTGTAGGTGAAAGCCTTGGAAGATGTAATTGGTTTTGTTATTGGAATTTATACATCATTCCTTGAACATGCTTGGGTGTGCGTAGAGCGGAGCTGCTTGAATCTTGCTTGCAAGACTACAAACATTTGAGTACTTATAGGGTTATACGCCTCAATTTTTCCTTGTGAAATTCTATGGGAGATGGTTGCGAATGGATGCCCATCATATAATAAACACTTGTAGTCAAATTAATCGATTCACCTCCAAAAGGGTGATAATCTTTGTGCAAGGAAAATAGTAATTGCCTCAAGATACTTGGCATTTCGTGCCCTCGCTTGCGTTTGGAGTTGGCTAATATGGCATCATGACTATAACCATTGCATGCTTGGTGATGGCCATATTCTGATTAGCATTTGAGTGTGTACCTGAGTCTATGAGCAAAGATTTTCATTCTATGCTTAGAAACTAGGGAATAGGGAAAGTGTTTTTGTCACCTTTAACAAAGAAACATTGTTTGATGTGCTTTAAATTCGCTAAGAAGATAACTCCAAAAACAAGCAATAATATTCATTCCCTGACATACAAGTTGTTTCCAACTCACTAGAAAGTCTCAGAAAAACCTTACTGTCAGATAAAATTTCACGTATTTCGAGACAAAGTAGACAAAACATGATAAAACATCAGAGGCTCATTTCTAGTTTGTCTTAGGTCGCATCTAGTTGCATTAGCTCGCATCCAGGGAGAAAACTCACTTTTGGTCATTTCTGCCTCACATCTAGGGAGAAAGCTTGCATGTTGTATATCAAAGCTCACATTCAGGATATCAAAGCTCGTATATGTTTAAACAAAACCTCACATTCAGTGTGTCGCATCTAGGATAGTGGGCACTTGCAAATTTTTCTCTCAAATAAATTCAGTATATTTGGATACCCTTTTGGCTCTTCAGTCTGGTCCTATTGCTTTTTCTGGTCCACTAGTCGTTGTTTCAAAACTTTTTCAGAAGTCTACCTTGCATGTCCTTTTGGGTTTTCACAATTGGTCTCAAAACGTGTGGTCTACTCACTTTTCAAAACAACTTGATTCTCAGCTCACTGTCAAGGCATTCTAACCCTCTGAAGCTGGAGTCATCCCCTTACATCAAACACAAACAATCCTTTACTACTTGGACACACTTGGACAATTTGAGACTTCACTTGACACTATTGGAAACCTTTTGACATAGTTGAGATTCAACTTCATGGTTAACACAAGACGCAACAAGTATCTTGCTGACGAATCGGAAGTACCTCCTAGATTACTATAATTTCAACAAGGAGAAACATCTTGTAATCCCTTATTTGACATAGAATCACCCGCAATGGAAGCTCCTCAGAATGAATGGAGTAAAGCTTTTGAAGAATACAACAATGACAAAAACCAAAAACAAGAAGATAGTAGTACTGAAGAATAAATTCACATTACTCATCCTTTGTTTGACTCAGATAGTGATGGAGACATACCCAAGGAAGAGTATAATAGACTCAGACAAAGTAGAAAATTCCAAAGGACATTGGAAAAGTTCATTGGTGAAGGTAAGGAAAAATACTTTCTACATCTAGCATCCCTTGGAGTCAAACTACCTAAAGATTATGATGTTGAAAGACTAAAGGAAAAAAGAGATACCAACCCCTATCTCTATTGTTACCAAGCAATTGACCTCGATGCAAGATGAACTTGCAACACTCAAACAAGAAAAGGTTAGACCAATGAAAAAATACTTTTTGGACCACATTTGTCCATTTCCTTTTGACAAGAGTATCAACATGATTCCATTTCCTCCCAAAATTGCAAGGCCCAAGTATGACAAGTATATGTGAGAGACTGATCCACATGACCATGTGAGAGAATTTTGTGCTCTAAGCATAGAGTACATGCACGAACTGACCTATCTAATGAGGCTATTTTCAGGAAGTTTAGGCAGAAATGTTGTAGAGTGGTTCTCCAAACTCACACCAAAGGTGAAATCATTTGAGGAGTTAATACAAAATTTTGTCCAACATTACTCCTACAATATGCAACATGATGTAACCATGATGGACTTATGCAACACAAAAAAAAGAACCAGTGAATCCTTTACACACTTTTTACAAAGGTGGAGGAAAATATTTGCTAGGTATTCAAGAGTTATTCCCGAATCAGAAAAGATGGAAATCTTTATTAACAACTTGATACCTAAATTAAACTATGTTTTGCAAATGAAATATTCACGTAGCTTTGATAGGATGATAACAAATGCCATCTGTATTGAAGAGGTCATGGTTAAGAAAGAAGAAATCACACTTCAAAGTGATAGTAAATCTACCAACTACAACAACAAGCCTAAATGGTGGAAACAAAACAAGAATGTTATTAACGATGGAGTGGTAGACACATCCAATTCTAATCATAAACAAGTAGTGTTCAATTTAATGAACAACTGACAAGCAAACAAAGAGGCCAAGGTAACAACCACAATGCCTAAAGAAAACAATGAGAACAACAAGAGTAGACCATGGACTTCTTGTTAGAGTAATAGACCTTTGAGTTATTAATTAAATCATTTTGATCTAATTACTAACTCACCTATTCACTCTAGTTGCTTAAGCTTACCTTAGGTTTTCCCTTTTAGGGTTTCATGTTTCCTTTTAT
>MU224784.1:79073-99560 GCA_018584345.1 Thuja plicata | reverse complement strand
CTCGTTTTATGGTGTATTTGCAATAGACACAACTAGGTCAATCTGAGGGCCTTCATTTTACATTTTTACACATCCATGACTAGAGAGCTATGGATCGATATTTGAGGCCTCATTCTTGAGAAACCTTCAATGGAATGATTCATAGAAGTGTGAAAACATTTATGCACACAAGAACCAGCCAAACTGAGAACAAAAAGGAAAGTTTGAACCCAACTGGCTGGGGCCTTATGTCATTACCGTAATTTTTGGGACTGGAGCGTATTAGTTAGCTACACCTGAGGGAGATGTTCTTCCTGATCCCATTAATACTCTACATTTGAATTAATTCTACGCTTGACATCTGGCTAGCAAAGTTCGTGCAGTGAAACATTATCAGAAAATACCAAAAAAATCAGAAAATTGATCCTGAAGAAATCCAAAAATAGTGAAAAAAGTCCTGAAAAAAGATATCCTTGGTGAAAACTGGCAAATAGGCACTTTGATACTACAAAAAACAAAAGAACAAAAAAAAATTGAAAAAGAGAAAAGTTTCTTGGCGAAAACTTGGCAAACAGGCGTCTTGGTAGCAAAAATAAAAAGCTTTGTCGAGTGGTGAAAACCTGGCAAACATGCATCACTCAAATTTTGCGCTCTATCTATCAATGCACTGATGATACTAATCCTTCATGATCGCACCTGTGCTATTGGTTGACTCTGATTCCTTACAAATTTCCTATCCTTGCCTGGGATTTGTTTGCATTTGCATCTTAAGGATAGTCATTCTGCACTGGGGGCATCTTTGCTAGCATGTTAGTTTGTGTCTACTAGGTTGTCCTAGGTTGCTGTCTAGGATAGTTTGCCTCTCAAAACATTATTTCTCAATACTTACATCAAAATATCACTATAAAAAACAAAGGTGTTTCTTCAACACCACCTACCTGTCACATACATCACACTAGTGTTTCTCAACACTTTAATCAAACACTTTAAACGACCTAGTGTTTTTCAACACTTTGATAAAAAACGTACTAGTATTTCTCAACACTTTAATCAACGAGTGTTCCTAAACACTACATTGGATTGTAATTGCTGACAAAATTAAATCTCATATACTCAGACATGCAAAAACATATTGATTAATTCCAAATTCTGATTGATGATTCTTTATTACACTTGAAAAATGAATCTACAGTATTTCTCAATACTACTTAAAAACATAGTCTAATCTTGGTTTGATTATGACTCTTTTATGTTCCCATGATGTTTCATACTAGGGGCATTTAAGCTATTATAAAATTTTCTTTGATTGATTATCAATTGGTGATTGTTATGTCTTCCGAGTTACTCCATGACGTCTATTCAAAGACAAAGAGTCGCAAGGACAAGGGGAATAACATTTTCTTGGTTTTCTATGTATGGTGATTGTTTCAATGATCCTATAAATTTCACCTAACTTGGATATTTATGGTAAGGGCTGCCAACATGAGTGGATAGCCGCATATATCTCGATCCTCGATATGTGTAAACTATAGTGAGGTTGAAACAATTTCCTAGTCTATTTTCTAAATTAGATTCTTACTAAGGTGTACACCACATGATGTACCCAAGGATATGAATTTTCAAGGTCATTATGGGTCACCTATCTTACATTACACTTGAACAGAACCTGATTCTTAATCGTAAAAGGAGATAACTAACTTGTCATCCTGGCTTCTATGCATTGATGCTTAAGTTTATTTCTGACATTGCATCCAATACACATCGTATTCATACTTTCATGATACTAGTGGATATTAGTGACTGTTGTATTACCAGGTGATATCCGTTACAAAAATGCCCAATGATGATAAAAATGCTACAATGTATACCAATTAGTGACAATCCTAAGAGTCTACATGTAGATGCATTTAGAGATTGCATGATTCATTTTAAAAGAAGAGCATAAGGACTTGATCTTAAAATGATTTCCTAATTCATCTGAAATTCAGGTTAATTACATAAATCTATATTACTAATATTAATGTCATTGCATATAAATGACATACATTCTGCATTCATAAATGAGAAAGAGAAAATAAAAAAATAAAGCATTCAAGCATTGCATTTATTTCTACATCCTAAGTGCATCCATACATTTATTTGCATAAAGAAAATCTCAAAAACATACATTTGCATATTCACTTAGCATCATTTGAAACACATTTATATATCAGTAATAAATCCAAGAGCATAAATGATGTCATCACATAATCTAATCTAAACCCATCAAAAGACCAAGATCATAATCACATTTGCATCAATCTAAACATCTATCAAAGCAAGAGAACCCATGAACATATCAAGATCAGGAACAACTATCTCAGATATATCAATAATGGAACATATCAAAAATGTGGAACTGTCTACAAAAGAGTATTAGAGTATCAGTGTGAATTAGATATACATGTATCAAGAGTATACAAATACAATCAATGATCTTAGAAGGATCACAATATACAATATGTCTCAAATATATCAAAATGTAGAATCAGGTCTGACTCCCACCCTCTCCTTGATCTGGAGGAGGAGGAGAAGGTACAAAAGGAGCTGGTGTAGGCATTGCCCCCTTATACTGCTATACAATCCGTGAATAGGAAGGTGCTCTCCATCCCTTTGGAACTGCAACATGATATAAACCAAAGTAATAAGCAACTCATTGTTCCTGGTGTGTCACTATTTGAGCCTGGGCATCTCTCTCTGCTCTGAGCATATCACCCTATTGATCCCTCTCTTCTCTTAGGCGCTCAAGTTGTGCATCCTTGTTTGTAAGTAATGCCTCCAAAGTCACAATCCTCACTCTGAGATGCTCACGCTCACGCTCACACTATGATAATGCATCACTATCTCTTCCTAAGCCTCTACCTATATCCTGACTAGTAGGCCTATCCTACTACCTATCCTGCTATCTGTCCTGGTGTCGTCGTTGTTGTCTCTGCTGCTCTCTAGTCAGCAGTGGACCTGGATCTCTCTGTGGATCAAGGAACCTAAGGTGAGTCCGTCTGCCACTGGCACCCTCTCCACCATGCACTGCACCCCCACCCCTATCATCCCCACCATCATCTCCGTCATCTGGACCCTGTCCTCTATCCGGAGGAGGGTGCCTCCCATCTCTCCCACTATCCCTCCCTCCATCTCTCCCCTCTTGTTGTGATCCCCCTCTACCTTTAAAAGGTCAATCATTAGCTAGATCGTAATCTAATGGGTCCTCGATATGAGGAACTACCTCATCAGGAGTTGTAAACTGTGGAAAGGGATGTTGTAACATATGTGCAAGATATCCATTTGAACAACTTGCATCTGCAACATTTGACAGAAGGTCCCAACCAAATGTAACTATCTCCGTAATAGCATGTTGTGCAGTCTCATATACCAAGTGAGCACACCATAGTGGCTCCTCATCATGGATCCGAGCATACACTGATAAATCCTGACACCTGCCCTGCACATGACCGTACTGTCTCAATACCCGTGTCACCAAGAAGTGCTCTACAATATACTTGGTCTAGCCAATCAGATACCTGCTCTAGAAAAAGTAAGGCATATGTCACCTATCTAAGACCCACTCCTCGCAATTAAGGTATGGTCGCCATACAACTACAATCATGTCATCAAAAAGATGGCGCCAATGCTCTACCTTGCCCAAATGGGACTGCCGAATCCATCCTGAATACATATATACATATGGCTACTGATCCAAGTACTAACTCTCTACTATCGGTCGTGTAATAGGGATATGCTCCCAGGCCCAGATCTGTAATACAAGAATACCTACAGTCATGCTGCGGGAATATTGGTACACAATCTCATGCAACTCTCTGTAAATATGAGCTAGAATGTAGCTACCCCATGCAAATCTCCGAGAAGATACTACCATCTGCTCAAACTTGTCGACCCAACCAACCACAAAATTGTGTTGTCCTTTGTTAGGCATCATAACAACTCTGATCAATCTAGCTAAATAAACAGGCAGACAATCATAATGATCGCACATTTAATCCCAAGTAAGATATCAACAGCTATCGAATCATCTGTGAAGAACCGTCGAGCCATGGCAATAGTTGTAACAAAAGTTGACTCAAACTGAACCTCTCGGCCCATAACAGGAACTCAAAGAATGTGCCACACATCCTCAGCTGTGACAGGTATCTCACCGGTCGGGAGATGGAAGGTCCTATGCTCCGAATGCCATCTCTCGACAAGAACAGTCAACAACCCTCGATTTACCCTAATGTTGGGTAAATCTCTCAGTGAAAGTAAACCTACACGAGCGACTATCTCTACCTTGTCACATGTTAGTGATCTAGATAAAGAAAGGATGTGACCTGGGTACGGTCCTCGAAATGACACAACCTCAAAAGGAACATGTTAACAAACATCAAATACAGGATCAAATCAACATTCTAACTAAGGAAACTACGTAGAAAAGTTATCAGCTAAGTTTTTTTGACAGCCAGAAGATGAAAATAGTAAAAATTGGAAGAAAATCAAGTCTAAGACCAAAAATGATTTTGTTCCTACGGGGTGCGATCCTTTTAACAGGATGCAACGTGAGATGCGGCATGCGAGCCTTTTTTAACAGGACGCGATGACTTTGAAATTTCTTTCTAACACTACCAAATGTGATGAAAACATAAAAACAGAGTGCGATCCAGGAAAAATAGGATGCGACACAGGAATTTTGGGAAAAATAGGATGCAACGTGGGATTAACCAGACGTAATCCCTAATTCTGGATGTGATGTGAAATTCAAATTGCTCTAACTGCTACAAAAAGGCATAACACTGGAAACAAAAAATATGGACAGGTAGGTTTTCAAGTACTTACCAGCTGTGGGTAGTCGGCTAGACGTTGATTTCATCGGATGAGCTTGAATCGATGCTTCTCCACGGGGACCACCATCTTCTCTATAGAGATCTCAAATTACCAAGGATAAAAGTGAAAATGAATGGGTAAAAAGTAAATTTTGAGATATATATTTGACTTTTTGAGCTATTTAGGAGCTCCAGAACTCCTCTCAGATTACTGAAACTCAATTTTGTTCTCTTTTTGATCAATCGAGAATGAAATCAAATGCACAAACGATGTTTTAAACAACACGGTAAAAAATTTATGACAGTCACCAAAAATGTATAACTACTCCATATGTTCTGAAAATGATTCACAGGCTTTACGCAATCAGTTTTTCGGGTTCTATATCATCAAATTACACATTATTCATCAAACTCTTGGTTCGAAATCATTTTATCAGACTCAAAACTCACATTTTTAAAATGATTAACTTGGTAAAATTGTGTTTTCTCTTAACACACCTTCATTTCTCCACTTCTAATTTGATTCTTTCTCAATTCAATCAATCATTTCAAGTGTTATTTCATTCTAAAGAGGGATTTATTCTTTTTCCTTTGATTTTGTTCCTGAGGGGGCATGATCACACTTAAATCAATCAAATTCTTGCTAAAAATAGCATTACAATGACTTCATCATCAAAAGACTAAGGGCATGACAGTTTCCCTTGACTAAGTCGGGACTATTGGATGGAAGGCTTTGATTCTCACAAGCTAGATATCTTATGTCTACATTTTCTCAGATTCTTATTAAGCTCCTGGCAGCTTTGTACTGACTTTCATTCGATCAAGTTTGGAGCTGATATTATCAATTCTCGTATGACAACCAAGTTCAAAATTGGTATTTTTAGGATCTTTTTTTGTTGGCCTTTGTTCGATCAAGTTCAAAGTCAATTCTATCAGTCTTAGTTCAATCAAGTGCGAGACTGATCTCATCAGACATTTCATTCAATCAAGTGCGAAATTCTCAAACTTTCTAAAGTCAACATTAAAACTTTCTTTGAATCAATGCGCTGCTCGCGCATCAATTCAAAGAGGGGAAAATGTAACCACCCTAATTTGGTCTTCTTTGACCATATACCTTATTTTCCCTAAGTGTGATCATACCCCTAATTATGTCAAGACAATTCTTCAATTTATTGGCATAATTCATTTCAAATCAAATTTAATCTCCTAAGTGATTTAATCACTAAATTACATTAATTGCCTTAGCCAATTAAATCAAATCAATTCAATTCAATCAAAATAAATAAAAAATAGGGCTAAAGTAATTAATTAAAAGGAATTAAATAAATCCTAATTACAACTCCATTTGTAAAAAGGGAAAGTCAAATCCCTAGCCAATGAGAGTTAAATCACTTGGATCACCTCATGTGGATCACTAAAGATTCAATCTTCACCTCTCTTCCACTTTCAATCCTAACTTCTCATTCACCAAATTCTTCTATAAATAGAATGAATTTTAAGCTCAATGGGCCCCTAATTTGAGAATTCAATTTGCAAACTTATGCTGCTCTTATTTTCATAGATCTTAATGCATTTTAGCTCTCATTTTCATAACATTGTTATAATCTTTCACTTTGGAGCTTTAAAATGAACATTTCTTGAGCATTCATATTAAAAGCATTCAAATATTCCATTCTAAGCTTGTATATGTCACTGATTAATGCATAATTTGAGGGCAATCATAGCATTCTTCACACTCTTCTTTGGTAGGAAGCAATAGGTCGGTTTTAGTGATTGATATGCTTGTTAACTCTTGTTTTCTTTGTTCTTTCACTAATATAATGACTTATTGAAGTGTTTTGTTGCAGACAAAAGGTACACAAAATAACACACACATATACCGGGATGAAAGAGATGGGGTTTCTAGGCTAAAAGATGTGATACAAGAATATTGACATTACTCAATTTGGCTGATTGTAGTGGTCCGTAGACCAATTGACTTCTCGGGAGAGAGAGAGGTCGTGGTTCTACGAGCGGAAGACCAGTTCACATCTGGTGACTAGGTGCGAGTGTATGTGGTAGGGTTGGGGTATCTGGTGTGGATGCCCCATAGGAGGACATATATGGTGATGGTAACAATGCTCTGTGAGTGATGGCACTCAGAGATGACTACATTCTATCTCCCGACAGGGGAGATGATGGTCACACTAGAGAATGTTTACCGGATCTTTCAGATGTTGATCCGGGGGACAAAGGTTATTATGGGGGACACTACCCAACAAAAGGTAGTGACAACACTAGTGGGGATAGGTGTCGCACCTATATTGCGACATGACTAACTGGCCTTGGACTGACATCTAAATGTAGTGTCTTCGGCGAGGTGAGTTTATTTTTATGTTTGTGGATTAGTTTCAGGATATATTACCCGTGACATGGGAGGGACTAGCATGACACTAGCACTAATTCCTATGATTGTATGGATCATAGATGCAGGTGTACCCACAACATGGGGTACCTTGATGCTGGTAGAGTTATACAGGGATCTCCACCAGATTGTATATCATGGTGGAGATGGATAGGGTAGGAGTATTGGGTTCGCCACTTTACTCCAAGTGTGGGGTTGGGAGCACATTGCAATGCTTAGGCTAGTAGGAAGGAGGGGAAGACATGCAGACCAACCTGTGGTTTACAGTTGGGGGAGTCGTTGACATACCATGATGTGGAGGGAATAGATTACTAGAGAGAGGTGATAGATGGTATCAGGGATGACATTACCTGGAGGTCATATATGAGAGTGGGGCCCTGGACATAGATCATCTGCAGCTTCCCTATGTGATGATGCCTACATTTTTACTGGGAGATGGGAGTATATCATCAAGCAGTATCGACTAGATAGAGTGGAACGATAGTTTGGGTACACCTAGGGGTGTCAGATACAGAGAGGTGGTATGAATAGGTTACACGGGAGAGGCGGTCCAAGTTTGGGCCATCCTTGGATAGAAAAGGATTGATTCCAACATGGAGGGTTATTCATCCCATTCAATGGGATTGGCAGGGGGTCGGCCGATAGAGGGAGTACACAAGAGTACCATGCCTAGTTTCAGAGGCCACAAGTTGTAGGGAGGACAGATCTACCTCCAGAGGCAGAGAGAGTTAGGGCAGTAGCAGCCCAAGTAGCGAGGGGGGGAGAAGCAAGAGTCATACAGGTTTGCAGAGGGATAGATGATGACGGAAGGAGGGCCTAACCGATAGACATGGGGGAGAAGACAAGTGGGAGTGTCATCCCATAGTACACAGGGACAAGGATGGAGCCACTGGTTAGGGCATAATTAGAGTCATAGACAATCAATCGGGGGTTCAGCCTAGATGTAGGATGTTGAGAGCTCTAACACAGGGCCTCAAGGGAGAGGCAGGACACATGTACATGTACTCCTAAGGATAGGTCGATTACAGGGCTAAGACTACCAGTCACAAGGGCTAGGGTTCTATACTGAGCGGACCTGGATGAGGGTTAGGATGACAGTGGGGGCTATATAGGTACCCAAAGATCAGACAAATCTACAATATATCCCTATGTAGAATCTAGAGAGTTAGCCTCCCACAGGAGGACCAATGGGGCAGTGATATGTATGATGCAATTATTTTGGGGGCACATGGCCCATTTTGTACTATATGAGACATCTATGTTGTGATGATGGACATTTTGGACTGTTATTCTTTTATGAAAGTTTTGGTGTTTTTGCGGGACATTATTTATATGATGCAGAGATTTGGTGGGCTTTATGTGTTATATGGCACGTGTTTTCTTTGTTTATGTATGCATGATGCAGATGGGTGATTTATGATGGACTGACATGTTGGTGATGTAGGATGGGTGGTTTATGTGATTATGATATCATGACATGTTTATTTTGCAGGATGGATGCTTGTATGTGATTATGATAGTTATGTGATACATGATGCAACTACTGACGTGTGTGGGTGTAGGATGAATACTATGTGTGTGTGTGTGTGTGATTTATGTTTTATGTGTTGGTATATATGTGATGGATGTATATGATGTGTTTGGATTTATAATGATGCAGTTTATGATTATAATTTATATGTGATATATGTATGTAATGTAATAATGCAAGAGGACAGATGATTGAACGAATGCACAGTGATATAATGCTCACCTAAAATGAATTAAATGCAAAGCTATTAGATGCAACTAAAAATAAAAGAACTAAAATGATTTAATGATATTGAGCTAAAACGGGTAAAATAAATGCACTTAATGAAATGAATGGTAATGAAAAATGGATGCAAACTAAAATGAAAGAGACTAAAATGGATGCAAACTAAAATGAATATTAACTAAAAATGAATGCAAACTAAAAGTGATTCAAACTAAAATGAATACAAACTAAAAGGAATGCAAACTAAAATGAAATGAGATGGGGAAATGGAGTGAAATGTATAGGTGGGATGGTTATATGCAACATATCATGACCTGACTAGATCCTCGCTATGCGAGGCGAACTAGGATAGGGGGGGTAAACATTTGCACAATCAAAATCCATGGATGAGGAAGGATAAGTGATGGGAGAGGTGAGTGGTTCAAGTTTTCACTAGGATGGGGGGTTTGTAGTTTTAGGGTCGGTTTGGGTGGAAATTTCTTAGATTGGACTCTTCTTGGATTATTAGGATTGTTGAGGATTTGGATGTGATTACTTAGATATTGATAGGATTCTTGCTGGGGAGTGATGGGAGGATTTTCCTTGAACCTTGAGCATGGGGTATTTCGAGACAAAATACCACCATGTAGTTTGAGCACTTAGTTTGGTATAGAAATGCTAGAGACCTGCCAAGGTTACTAGGAACGCAATGCCATGTCACCATTGTTGCGAGGGACTGACAAAACAATCATGTTAGGATTGCCCCAACATCACAAATGAGTCCTGAGAGATTCAAGGTAGAAATAATGTTGGTTAACCCACAAATAAACAACATTTCCCAAATGAAACATGTAATTACAAAAGGATCTCACGTGCAAGGGCCATATCTGACTGACTCATAGGCATAAAAAGAGATCATGACCTTGTCCTAGGTGCATCCATTCACAATGTACCATGATATAAAGGATTGTGGCAACTTTGAAGAGGAGGACAACTAAGAGAGTCATAAATGATAACCAAGAACCAAAATCAAAATTCAAGACAAAAAATAAGCATCCACAAAACACTTTTTTCCAGAGAGCTCAAAGGTATGGAGGAATTATTGGATTTAGGTCAGACATAAGGAAGGATACATCCTGCAAGGACCTGCCGATGGGTGAGACTACAAAGCTATATTTGGATGAAAAAAGATGGATCAAGGACACTCACAAGATTAATAATTTATCTAAAGGAACTTTCTAAAGGACAGGAGTCAGGGGAACAAAGGGTATGGATCACTTTTTGCAAGACAACCAAACTAGGACGGGATATATGTACAAGAGGTATGTGCAAAGCTCATGGATTGGGATAGGGACACAATGTACAACTGATGAGACTGGAGCAAATGATTATATACAAAAGATATGTGCAAAAGCTCAAGGATTGGGATAACAAATTAATTTTGTTACTTGTGCGTATGGTAATGGAACACCTAGGGAATATGGGATCTGCAATGGGGACTGGATTAGGAAATGGATGGATGCTTGGATGAGGTGGATCGAGAGTTTGATAGATAATGACATGGTCCACTATGTGTGAGGCCTATTTTCTAGTTTTTCACCACACATACATGTCCATGGCACATGATTGCCAAGTTTTCATCATTGGATGATTTATTTTATTTATTTTTATATTTTTTCATTATCATTAAGGTGCATGTTTACCAGGTTTTCACTAAGACGATTTTTTTTGGACTTTTTATACTTTTATAGATTTTTTCAGATAAGTGGGGTGCACCGCATGGTCAGGCATAGAATCACTTGAGGTGAATGATATTGATGGGATAATTCAGAACTTCCCCTTCGTGTGTAGATAACTTATATAATCCTGAGCCAAAACATGCTTTGACAATATATGGGCCCAACCAAGTAACCTCAAATTTGCCCTTCTTTTCTTTGTCTGCTTGTACCTTTTGATTTTCTTTGACGACTAAATCTCCCACTTGGAATTGTTGTGGATGGATCTTCTTGTTGTAACTTCTCTTGAGCCTGTTATGATAGATAATGAGGTGATTATAAGCTTGTTGTCTCTTCTCATTCAATGGATCTAGTTGTGTGATTCATGCCACGTGGTAGTCTTCATATATTATCAGGTTCTTGAGTGACACACACATCAATAGAAGTTCAACCTCTATTGGTAAGATGACTTATGCACCATATACTAGGGAATATGGGGTGGTTCCTATTGGAGTACGATAAGAGGTACAATATGCTGAGAGGGAGGGATTGATATGGAGGTGCCAGTCATGACCAATATCATTGACAACTTCTTGATGATCTTTAGGAGGGGCTTATTAGTTGCCTCAGCTTGGTCATTTCCTTGTGGGAAATATGGAGTCGAGAAGCAATGGTGGATGTGGAATTGGTCACACATATATTTCATATGTTGATTTTCAAATGGCGTGTCATGATTTGTGAAGATGGTGGAGGGAACGTCAAAACAACAAAGGATGTGGTAAAGGACAAATTTGGATATTTGGATGCTTGTGGTGAGGGTGAGTGGAATTGCTTCTACCCACTTGGTGAAGTACTCAGTAGAAGTGATGATGTACTTATGTCCTTCTAAAGATAGAGGGGTGATCTTACCAACGAGGTCAAAACCCCAACATGAAAATGGCCATGGAGGTGCAATGGGATGTAGATATTGCATCAAGGAATGAATCACATTGGCATGTTATTGACATGGTAGACATTTCTTCACAAACTCACAAGCATCATGTTCCATTTTAGGCCAGTAATACCCTGCTCTAAGAAGTTTATTGGCCAAGACCATGCCACTCATGTGGGCACCACAAATTCTAGCATGTACCTCTCGTAATGTCAGGGCAACTTCATTTGAATCTAAACACCTAGAGAGAATGTTGTGATGACCCCAAAAATATAGGGTGTTGGCTATGAGAGTATAACAAGATGCTCTACAAATGTGGCATTGTGTATTTGTGAGGTGGGGGATATGGCACTTTTTTTTAGATAAGCATGTATGTCGTGGTACCATAAGGACTGAGGACCAACCAAGATGCATACCATTTAAGAATCGACGTTCTCGTAAGTGGGTGTATGGAGACGCTCAGCCAAGAATTCATACTACATTGTGTCTCAAGGAATTTCTAAAAGGGATCCAATGGTGGTCATTGCATCTGCTAGCTTATTTTGTAAATATGGGCACCTGCGTGATCTGCAAACTTAGAAAATGCTCATTCATTTTGTCTACCAACTCTTTGTAGGGCAGAAACTTACTATATTTTATTTGGAATTCCTCTAAGACTTGCTTTATGATGAGTTGTGAGTCTCTGAACACTTGTAGTTTTGTGATGTTCTATTGAATTGTAATTTTTATCCCTTAGATGAGTGCTTCATACTATGCAATGTTATTGGTGTAGGGAAATGCCAATTTGAATGATTTAGGGATGTAGTCACTTTGAGGGGTGACAAAGAGTATTCTTGCCCCTAACCCATGAGTTGTGTAGGATCCATCAAAGTAAAGCTTCCAAGTATCTTGTTCTTCGACCACGCATAGGTGCTCATCTAGAAATGCCATGATTAGGGGATACACATCTGCCATGATGCTTCAGCCAATTTATCCACAATGAATTGTCCTTTGATTACCTTCATATCCACATATTGGATATCGAACTTGTTAGCACTATATTTTGAAAATTTTCATATTTCAAAAGTGGTCTTTTCCCGCGTTATTGAGTTTCAATTATGACTTTTTCATGGTAAAAAAGTTTTAAAATGTGCATAGTATTTCAAGCGGTCACCTTTTATGTTCAATTACGCAGTTGTGTTGACTTTGTTAAGCAGTCATTTAACCGTGCGAGTGAGCGAGTGAATGGGTTGTCACGTGGTTGCGTAGTCGTGACAGTCTTGCAAAATGTTAATCTGACTGCGCGAGTGAGCGATGTGGTTATAAGAAATTTTTTGAAGTTGTTTATCGCTCACTTGCCAAGTAACTTTCCTATAAGGTTTTTAATCTGTGAGTGAGTGAGCAAGAAAATAATTGTGTCATCGCTTACTCACCGAGGTAAGTTAACTTAACATTTTTGTTGTGCGACTATGCGATCAAAGGAAAATTTTATGTTATTGTTCACTCGCTGAGGTAAGTCACCTAACATATTTTGTTGTGCGAGTGAGCGAGCTAGGTTTAGGTTAGGTCATCACTCACTCACTAAGGTCTATTACATGTCATCTTTGGTTTTGCGAGTGAGCGACACGGTTTGTATTATCTGTTATATATTGTTATCGCTCACTCACGATGGATTGTTAACTTAATGTTTTTTAATTTGTGAGTGAGTGACCAAGGAGCTTGTATTTCATCGCTCACTCCAATGATCAGTGGTTAATAATTTTTGGATCGCGAGTGAGCAAGTAGAGAAATTTTCATGCCATTGCTTGCTCGCTAAGGCTTAGCGGTTAAAAATTTTTGGACCACAAGTGAGTGACGCGACTTATGACTTGTTTCAAAAGGGGTTATTTCTCACTCATGATGGTTAAGGATTAAGTTAGAAAAGTGCAACGAGTGCGTGACTAAGTGAAAATTCAAACAACAAATTTAGTTGTCACTCACTCGCATAGGTTCAAAAGTGATAAGACAAAGTGCAGCGAGTGTGTGACTGAAGAGTTAGATGAAATCAATGGCTCTCATTCACTCGTTAGATGATCTTGATCTTGGAGGAAGATGCTACGAGTGCATGAATGAATAGAGAAAGAAGCTTTATCACTCACTCGCAAAGAAAGTTTTGAAAGTATGGTTTATATAACAAGTATGTGACAATGTACCATGTGCCTCATTCCCGGGATTTTAATGCCAGAAAGAAAGAAAATTGCATATTTTGTCCCAGCAAGGTTACACAAGTTTGAATTAATGGAAACATTAGTTACAGATGCTAACGGTATGATTTTGCAAGTGTGAGAAATCACAGTAAAGTGGACATGATGTGGATATGATAGGCTATAAGTATAACTGATTGTGCCTGGATTCTATACAATTCTCTCTTTCTGCCTTCATAAAATTATGAGAAAATAACAAAGCTTGTTTTTTGAGATAAATATTAGGAAGGAAAGATGAGTCAAGCCACTACAAGCACAAATTTGAAGGGGCCTGGGAAGAAAGCAGTTGCAGGGAAGAAGTATACATATGAATTTGTAGAGCTACTACCTGGAACTTCTAGTGCAAACAGTACAAATTGGACATAATGGAAAGATAGATGGTGTCAATGCAGAAACCCAGTCACTCTCAATAATTCTGGTAACACTTTGTTTCACTACTTCTGGAATACTAGGGTTAAGTCAGTCCCTACATGCAATCCCTGGAATATGAATATGGAAAAATTGATTGTCCTTGATGTGTATGTTGATGTGGAATTAATCAAAGAGTTATCTAAGAGATATTATCATGTGGCTATAGTAATTAGGAAGAGAAACAAAGAAGCCCTAGTAGCCATAAATAGAAGGACAGTAGTAGAGGTATTCAAAATTTTCAGTGCAATATGTATCAAAATTGATCTGGAAAAAATACAAGCTGATTATGAGAAGCCGAAGAAGTTGATAAAGAAACATGAAATGCCAAGGTTTATGCCTAGGGTAGACCAAAATTTGGTTGTAATTCTAGATAACATAAAACCACCTTTTGACTTGTCCTTCTTCCACAATTACGTAAAATGCACAGTGTATGGTTTGAGAAAAGTTTTGGGTTTTGATGGAGATTCAACTATTCCTGCTGACCTATTGATGATGGCCATGGACATTCAGCATCCAGAGGTCAATACTGATTATGACTATGTGAGTTATGTAGTTGAAGCCATACATACTACATTGGTAGAGATACAACAACGTGTTCTTGTGCCTACTTTAAAGCATTACTCACACTTGATGTTTCTGATTTTATATTACAACAAGGCATCCATAGACAAAGAATTAGAGTTGTATGATTCAGAGTATGGGATTGAAATTCCAATTCAAAGATGGATTCAGGTATGGTATAGTTCTTCAGTACATTCTTCTTTTGTTTTCTTTCAAAATTGGATTGTTGCTCCAATTTTAGATATGCTGGGAGTAAAATGGGAAAGGTTGTCCTTTGATGTTAGAAGGTTGTTGAGGCCTTGGAATTTTATTCAAGGTTGGCCAATTAGCCACAACTGGGGTGATTTTTTTAAAATTTGATAAGTTCACTATTATTAGGGTTTATGGTTGCTCACAACCACCACATGTTCTCCCCAAAATTGTCCCACTCATAATTGCTTTCCTAGAATTCATCTGGCAAATCACTTGGGTAGATAAAGATTTTTTAGATGGGCATAAGAAGGGTACTTTTGTCCCTATATTGTGGGTGGGAATTAATTTTCTATAGGAAAAAAAGACTTTTGAGCAAATTAATGGCTTTGAATCAATATAGAATGTCAACTACAGTATCACGGTTCTGTGACCCAGAGCAGTTCATTAAGATAACTTTGAAAAGTATGACTCCTTGGAAAAATGTGAGAGAACATGAGAGCTTAGATGATAAAGACATTGTGAGAAATAAGATGGACAGAATTGAGGTCCAGGAAAGGAGAAGAAAATGGAAAGACCTTATGAGGATAGAAGTTGAATGGAAAGAATAAGATAGTACATTTTTTGGATTCTTTCCTTATACTCCATATTTTCAAAGAATTCAAAAAATAATGGACTCTTATGATAATTTGATGGCACAAGTGCCAAAATTCATCGTTGAAGATGTACAATCTCAAGGATCCCCAGGTACATTGGCCTTGCATAACAAAGAGTAGTGAGAACATGGGGAAGAGGATGAAGAGCCTGGAGAAGAGGCCACTTCTGCTAGAAAACCACCTAGTAAGAAGCAGAAAATAGAGGACAAAATGGTTTAAGTAACGAAAAGCATGGCTAAAGCTGTGGTAATAGAGCATGACAAATATTTCAAAAAAATCATAAACCAATTACAGACCGTGCCACAAGATGAAGGGCAAGGATAAAATGAAATGAATCTAATTACAAAGATGGACGAAAGAGTAATGATGACAAACAAATTTATGAAAGGATGATGAATTTGTAAAATCAGATGTATTCAAAAGTTTTCTAATAAAGATGAAATAGAGGGACTTGAGGAAAAATATGATAATAGGGGAAGGACAAGAAGAGAAAAACAAAGAGATTGTAAAGAAACTCCAAGAGTATGACCCTAAGAGTGAATTAATCACTGTTGAACAGGATAGGTTCTTGGTGCAGAATAGTGGAATACTATTGATGCTTGATTGGAATTTATAGTCTACTTTCATTATTGACCAGATCAGAAGATAGGAGAATGCCATGTTTAAATCTGAGTTTGAGATAAATGATGTGCCGAGAGGATCAGGTTTTGATCCCAAGTCTACGACTTTGGCCATTTGGTCCCTTGCCCCTGCCACACAAAAGCCTCTGGTTCTGAACATAAGAGAAGAAAGGAAGGTCGATAGAATGATATGGAATCTGCAGAATACCAGTGACACAAAAATTGCTCATTTGATGACCTAGGTTTCATTTATGAACTTGGATAAGATAGAGGATTTATCCAAAAGATATGAGAAAACTTTCAGCCAGATGATTGCATTGGCCAAGAAACATGAGGAAGTTATGCTTGGAAGAGAAAATAGGGAATTTGAAGAAAGAACTGGAGGAGAAAAAAACAAGTGAAATCCCCTAGGTGGATGTAAGAGACAAAATAGATGCATCAATAGAGACACTAGATGATTTAGCACAAGAGGAAGGCCAGACAAAAGAGCCCTTGAAGGAGAAAAATAATAGTGTTGTTTCTATAATTCTTTCCATACTACAACACCGAGTGGGTGTGTTAAAACAAAAGACTTCACTGGTGCATACAATGTATGGATCACTACACGATGCTTGTAAGACTCCTGCTAAGGCCATGGTTTTTCTTGAGCCTAATTTCAAAACATGGTCAGGAAGGGTTACAGTGATGGACAAGTTGAATACTGCAATGTTGTATAGTGATGATTTCCCTGATAAGATCATAGAGACCACTGCAATGATAAAGGAAATGAAAAATTCATATGCTTTCTTCAATTGGAAAGATGAGCTGATAAATAATAAATTACAATTGTTTGGTGATTAATGCCCTGCACTCATTCCCAAAAATTATGATGATGCTAATGTTTTAAATCCACAACCAGAATGGGAGAAAGAATTTGATGAAATTTGGAAGGCTAATGATGTGAATAAACACTTAGAAAGGGATATAGATGTGGGTTACTGCAATGAATTGATTGATAGCTTGTTCAAGGTCGAGGTGGACATGACAACATTTGTTGTTGAGGTGAAGATGATCCTAGATTCCAGGTGGATAGAAGCCTTGGTCAATCTAGAGCAATAAAAATCTTTCAGTTGGCCCACCGATAGGGAGGTGAACAGGTGGGAAGCTAAGCTGAAAGGATGAGAAGATATCTTTAGAGCAACAACAACTTTTGTTCGAATTTGCATTTCCTGTTTCCACTTGTGTTTTGTTTCTAAAGTGATTATTTTGTTGTAATTAAGTTGTTGCAAGATTTTATAATCTTCCCATGTAGTTTGAAGCTCGTTGTATCCTTGGCTATAAAAGGATTCCAAGACTATTGGGAAAAGGATAGTCATTTTTCATTTGGACTACAATAGTATTGTATAAACTTTGGTTTGGGACCAATATTTTTGATAAGGGTTTTAAAGTATACTATTGAATGTAATGACTCTATTTTGATATGAATACAAATACAAATCCATTGAAAAATTTTGGACTTATGATGAGTATTTGTCTTCATTATTGTATTCTGAGTTTTTCTTAAATCGAGTAATTAAGGATAGTTCAATTTATATGTTTGTCAGGCAGATTGTGAAGTTATCTTAGGGTTTCTTTCAAGGAAAGATTAAATTGCCTTAGGGTCATTTCAGTGAAACTTGGACTTTGTAATGAATTTGATGATTATCTCAGCATATGTGTGAGGGTTGATATATAAGGTGTATTTGTCTTCCTTTTCAGATTTTTAGGTGTTTCTGAGTTTGTGTTTATGGAAAATGGTTTTGAATATTCAGAGTGAATCCATGCCCTAGGATAAAAAAACTGGTCTGTTATTCATGTGGAGTGGGAGACTATCACTACTAAATTGATCTTTGTTATTTTGTTTCTAGTCTATCAAATAAATGTTACAGAAGTTAGGATATGTAATTCCACTATGCACTTGCTGGAATAATGCTGTGATTTGATTATTCCAAGCAAGAAAGGGTAAACCTACCTGAGTTTGTGGAACTCAAAGTGTAGAGGGTGTAAGACCCCTATTTTTGTTCTTCTATTTCTTGCTTGATTAGTGTATGATACAATAGATCAAGCTTATAACAAGTATTTTATGTGTGATCAAGAAAAGGAACTAACAAAACTCACTCAGGAGCATCACCCATTTAGCCATGCGACATATGGGATTAGTTCTAGATAGTATATATTTGAGGGGATCTACTTTGGAAATGAGATTCATGGTGTGACTAAGCATATAATGCCAATTTTTTTGAGTGGTGAAACCAATTCTAGGAATGCTTTTTTGATAGTTGAATAATTGAGCTCATAACCCACAAGTATGCAGCCAATGTAGTAGATAGCTCTTTCTTTTCTATTGTCATCAAGTTGAGAAAGAAGTGCCCCCAATGTTGTGGTAGTTTTAGATATGTATAAAATGAGTGGTCTTCTAGGAGTAGGCGGTACCAGAATGGGCGAATTTGTGAGATATTCTTTGATTTTTTTGAAACTTTTATGACACAGGGGGTCCCATTTGAAACTAGTATCTTTGTGTAATTGATAAGTGAAAGGTTGACATTTATCCGCAAGTTGTGAGATGAATCGAAAGACTGACTACAATTTTCCTTGGAGGTTGCGTAATTGTCTGAGTATTTTTGGTGCAGGCATTTGTATTATAGCTTTAAACTTCTTTGGATCAATCTCTATGCCCCTTCTTGACACTATAAATCCCAGGAGTTTCCCCGATGTAACTTTGAAGACACACTTCTTTGGATTTAGCTTTAAGCCATAATGATGGAGGCAGTCAATCACACATTCCAACACATCTAGGTGATATCCCCTTGTTTTTTAATTTTGCTAGGATATCGTCCACATAATCTTCGTGGATCTTATGGATCATGTCATGGAAGATGATAGTCATGACTCGTTGATATGTGTCGCATGCATTCTTTAAGTGAAAAGACATCATATTGTAGCAGAAGGTACCCTAGGGGTTGTGAATGTTATCTTATGCTAATATTCTTCTGTGATGTGTATTTGATTATATCTAGACAAACTGTCCACGAGTGACAACATCTCATGTCTAGCTGAGAGGTCGATAATCATGTTAATTTTAGGTAAAGGTAAATCTTCCTTAGGACATGCCTTGTTGAGGTCTCAAAATTCTCTACATATGCTTATTTCTCTGGTTGGCTGAAAGACTGACACCATGTTGGAAATCCATTATGAGTAGTCAATAACATGTATGATGTTGGCCTGTAGGATTTTCTCCAATTATGCTTTGACTAATAGAGCCACCTTAGGATGCATCTTGTGAAGCTTTTTCTTGAGTGGTTTAACATTTAGATCTACAACAAGATGGTGCACGACTAGGTTAGGATCCAATCTAGGCATGTGGGAATAAGACCATGCAAAGTTAACTGTAGCTTCATGGAGAAGTGCGGTGAGAGCGAGTTCTTCCACCTGTGATAATGATGTTGCAATGTATGTGATTCTTGGACATTATTTTTCCCCAGATCGACGTGCTTAGTTTCTTTAATTACAATGGATGATTTCTCTGGCCTGTAGTCATGAACAAGAGGAAGAGGAAAGTCTTCATCCGCTAGAGCCCCAGAGAGGTTTTCACCAAGGGATACACCCTTTCTTTTTACTTTTTAAAATTCAAATAGTGCCCTAGAGGGGTTTTCACTAGGATATCTGTGCTTTTATTTTTCATTTTCATTTTTATTTTTGCGGCTAAAGACTTCCTCTTCCCCAAAATATGCCTTTGGGTCCAGTTTGTAGACATGGGCTGAGGTTTTCCCCCAGTATTGTTTTTGTTCTGTTGCCCCCATGAAATTTAGGAGATTCCTCCAACCCGGATATTGTTAAATTCACCTTCTAGCTATCCACAATAAGGAAACCAAGATTAGAAGAAAACCTTGGCAGGAAGGGAAAAATAAAAAATAAATTAGTATCTTAAAAAACCCTTACCAGATATGCCTCTGAAACCTTCTGAAATGCCAAAAATAATATTTTGTTATGAAAAGAATAGTGGAACATCAATTTCCTGCAGAAAGGAATGAGCAACATTTTTCAAGCAGATTTCAAGGCATTGGAAGCACTTGTGACAATGGAAAGAGGATGTAAAACAATGAAGGGGAAAAAACAAAAGATCAACCTATAGAGATCAAATACATTGAGGTATAGAACAAAGGGGAGCTCACTATTATGAATTCTAAAAAAATAGA
>MU224784.1:63224-79023 GCA_018584345.1 Thuja plicata | reverse complement strand
GAGGATGTAAAACAATGAAGGGGAAAAAACAAAAGATCAACCTATAGAGATCAAATACATTGAGGTATAGAACAAAGGGGAGCTCACTATTATGAATTCTAAAAAAATAGATCCACATACTATCATGTGAATGCAAATACAAAGTTTTTTTTATAAAGAGAGAAGCATTTGATTGAAGGAGCAAGAAACACGTGTTCAAACTCAAGGACAATCATAAAACATCACATAATATATAAAAAATACTAGGAAACAGGAATGAAAAGATAGTAGTAGTGATATGAGTTGTCAAAGCTATGGATAGATGGAGAGTAATAATAGTGAATGGGTTTCAAACATATTAATAGAAAATCAATGCAATAGCAATGAAAATATAATGTAAACACAATGAAATGATGTTCAACTTAGAAAATCATAATGGAAATCTATCAATGTTAAAAGCGATTAAGAAGTGATAAAATATGGAGATTTATAAGGGGTTGTGCCTTTCATTGTCAAAAGTGGTGACGAGGAATATCAATACAGTGATAGTTAAGTTGCAAGAAAGTCTTATCTAGTGAATATGTACATATACATTGCTATATGAAGTGAAAACCAGTGATTTGTATGGAGAAAAAAATAGATGTCAAGAAAGAGTTAAAAAAGAGATATCATGGTTATTCAATGAAGATATATTCACTATTCCATTATATGTATAACTACCCAATCAGATGTAGTTATTATTCTAAAAGATAAGATGATTGTTTAATTAGATATAATAACCATGTTATGAGGAATCAATGAGTGATCCATATTATATTTTAGGATATATAGTAATCATTGATTTCCATAAAGATTCATTTACTATTCAAAGACAGTCACAGTGAGAAGAATGAAGATGATACTATCAATGAAGCACTATCATAAAAATAGTACAGAACTATGAATTGAAATTAGTGAAAGAATTTTCCAAGAAGGAATGTCTACTACAAAATTGATCAAGTGAGAATAATATTGAATATCTAAAGAGAAAATGGACTAGAATCTTATTGACATAGTAGTGACAACTTCAACAAAGAAATAATGCAAAATAGACAATAAAGCAATGAAAAGTGAGTATATAAATCTTAGTTGTGCACACAATTGGAAGAGTTGCCTGATTTGAGATCTGATGAGGAAACTCTTCCAATTGTGTGCACAACTAAGATTTATATACTACATGCCCATGAGAGCAGTAATTAAATATGTCAAAGGTCACTTGCAATGTTACAAACAAGACTGGCTCAGTGAATTCACCACATGATTTAGGTAATAATAACATCTATTTAATATGCTTATTTCTAACTAAAGAGATCTATTTTATGAATTATGTTTGTAAATGATTCCTAACTTGTTTGTAGGATCTCAATCAAAGTGAAAGGTATTTTTAATCCCCACTTGATTTAATTAAAAATTGTGACCTAGGGAAAAATTTGGATTTTTATAATTTAGAGACATTATAATAATATTGACTTCACCTACATTTATGAGCAGAGAATGTACTTATTGGTGTCCTAAATACATTATGAGAAGTTCTCAGACATTAGAATCATTTAAGTAAATTTTTTCATTCCGGTTGGCGATTCGCCATTCTCTGCCCGACCCATTTTGGTTGTTCATCGCTGCAACAATGTCTCTCTGCGAGTGATTTTTGATGATCAATCATGAGGAATTAACCCTAATCTACCATTATCAAACTATTCTAGAAAGGCATGCATGAACGACCTTACAAAATATGCTAAGAAGATATCAAAATCATTTGGTTTATTCAAAACTAAGGTTTAGATAGAAACTATAATTCTAATAAAAAAGCATGTGGACCAGAAGAGTCGATGGGTACTTGAGAATAAGAGATATTTAGAAATCTTGGAGTTGTTGTGCTATGCCCTATGCTGGTTACTCTGCGTGCCCTCCTTCAACTCTTTGCGGCGTGTTATGCCCTCTGCTAGTTACTTTGAGTGCCCTCCTTCAGCTCTTCACGATGTAACATAACATAATGAAATGAAGTTAAACCTTTTTTTTAAGTTATGCCTGTGTTGGTCAGAATTAAAACCACATATGATTTTAGTTGTAATTCTGACCAACACGAGAATGGATTAAAAAAATCAAAATTTTCCTTCTATCAACCAACCAAGCAAAACCATTTTAATGCTTGGTCAGGAATGTTGGTCAATTTTAGGGTCAAATGTACTAGTGCTACTTCGAGCATGGGTACATATCACTGAACTGTATCCACCTCTTTGTCTAAAGTGCCTTCTAAAAGACTGTTGAACTCATATTCATAGGAGTATATTTCATCATTATTTTTCATATCAAGGACGTGAGTGAAATCTACTCTTTGCCCCCAGTTTGGATGGGTTCTGTCCAAAAAATATGTTATGGTTAGATTCCTTTCTTCTGTGCCTAGATCTTGTTCAGATGTAGGAGTCTCTGACTAATCAAAAGTCATTGGTGATTCCTCTAGAACACGCTCTTCAATAGCGTTGACCTAGGGTGTTTCTTCTTCAAAGAGAAGAGCCAGAATATTGGGAGGAATAGGGGAAGGATATACATCCTCATCATCAAAATCATCAGAATCATCCCACTTGCAAGTGGGTGTTTAAGTGCTTTGTTCTATTGTGTTCTATTTTGCTTCATCTAGATGAACCTGATCTCTCTTTCCTTTATCTAGATGATTCTTTGCTCTTTGTGCTTTTCTAGATAAGAACCCTAAACCAGTAGTGTCTCTAGGTCATCTGTATTCAACAGAGATTGATTCTTTAAGTCCATTCTGATTACATCCAATGGGTCCTTTACCTAAATAACCCATTTTTTGAGCCAGCTCATACCCCACTCCATATGTTTTCAGGGATATTTCACATTGTTTTATCTCAATGTTTCCAGGTACCTTATATAGCCAATCCAGAATGGCTTGTTCCTCTTTTTCATCCTGTAATGGTATGTTGGCTTTAATAAAGTTATCATCATAGATTGCTTGGGATGTTGTTGGTTTCATCTCTTCCAAAGGTCTCCCATAAGACCTAGGTGATCTTAGAAGAGATGTGATTGATAGTACGTGTTTGATTGTGTAGCCACCCATACCAGTGTCCTTTATCTTCAACTTCTTTTCCATTTCTTTCAGTAAATTAGTGGTTGATTCAGAGTTGGACACCTCACTATTATGCGAGACTAGAGTTTTTGCTGCTTGTCTTAAAGCGTTACAGGCATAGCTAGTGTCTGCAGGAATAGTGACCTCTGCACCATTGAATGGGAACTTGCCGCACTGATGCTATGTTGATGGCACTACTTTGCATATCATGGATCTAGGGTCTTCCTAATAGGATATTGTAGGCCAGAGGGAGATCCATAACTTGGAAGGTAACATCCCTCTCAACAGGACCCACTCGTATTGGTAAAGTTACAAGACCTTTATAAGATCTCTCTTGTTCATCATATGCCTTGATAGTGATTTTATTTTTAGGATCAATGTCATTATCTGAAAAGCCTAGTTTCTCGATTAACCTGTATGTGCAGATATTCAACCCTGCGCCTCCATATATCAAGACCCGTTTGACACGATGTTTTGGATCATGACTTCAATATGTAAGGGGAGATTGTGTGGATGACTTAAAGAGTTGTCATCTTCTTCTAAGAAAGATAGATAATGTGGCAAGGTCAAGTGACCCACCATGGATTGAAACCAATCTAGTTCCAAGTCCTTAGGGACATTGGTAGTTGATATCGCTTTATCCAGAACCTCTCGGTGAGATGGAGAGAGTTTGAGAAATTCAAAGATTGAAATTTGGGCAGATGTTCTTTGCAATTGATTAACAATGCTATAGTCCGCAGTATTGGATGAAGTCGGTTGTTTGGAATACGAGACTTTAGAGGTACTCACAACAGATTGTTTGCTAAGAGGTATCAAGGGTTTGGATACCAACAATTTATTGGAAGGTGATGAAGGGTTGGAAGACCTAGATCCCCCTAGGGTGACCTTTGCTTGTGCTCAGGTCACTGCATTGGTCAATCGAGACTCTTTCTCTTTCTTTTTGACAATGATGACATTACAATATTCAGAATGAGATGGCTCAAGCATGTTAATGATGTTGTTGTTATCATTAGAAGTGTGATTGATTTGAGCACCTTTCTTATAAGTTTCCCCCTTTTGATGTTCTGGGAAATGATCTTTGAATTCCTTATGATCAGCATTCTTGTTGTGATTATCAACCACAATTATTTTTTTTATCAATGAGATCTTGGATCTCATGTTTGAGCCTCATGCAAGTTTTTGTCGTATGTCCTTTTTTCTATGATATTAACAGAAATCATTGTCTCTCCACCATTTAGGTTTGACCTCTGGTTCATATGGTTTGGAGTTATCTGGCAATGTGATCAGCTTGTTTTCCAGTAGATTCTTAAGTGCAGATTTGTAGGACTCTCCTAAAGAGTCAAAGTCTCATTTGTGTTTAATCCATGGTTTGTCTTTCAACAAATTGCCGACCCCTTTAGAAGAAGAATATTTAGTGGTACTTTCAACAACTTTTAGGGACTTTGAGCCACTTGTCAGATTGAAGACTGTTGGTTTTGACTAGGGAGTAGAGTGATCGATTGCTCTGTCATTTACCACATGCTTATTTTTGTTCCAATATTTAGTCTTGTCTTTGGAGTTGGAACCGAACTCATTTTCCTTATAGAGGGTAATGTCACCATTTTTAACAAGCACATCTTCTATTTTTATTGCATTTTATACCATTTTCTCGAAAGAGGGTGGACATTGCATCTGAAGGGGGTAGTTTAGTTTTGGAATCAGAACACTAGCAAAAATATCCATCTTTTCAGACTCAGGCATGAGTCATGGATATCTAGAAAACATCTTTCTCCATCGCTAAAGAAAGGTTAGAAAGGGTTCTCTTGTGTTTTGCTTTGTGTTGCATAAATTAATCATTGTCATAAGATGTTGGATATTGTAAGAATATTGTTGCATGAACAGATTCATCAGCTCATCAAAAGTTTTGATACTAGTGGGTAACTTTGAGAACCACTTCATAGCCTGACCACTCAAAATCTGAGGAAAGAGACACATAAGATATGTACGATCATGCATAAATCTTGTACAAAGAGCACAAAATTATCGGATGTGATCTTGTGGATCAGAGTGACCATTGTACTTATCAAATCATGGGATTTCAACTCTGCACGGGAATGGAGGTAAGTACAAATATTTATCAAAAGGAAAAAGGACAGATCGTGTTCAAAGAAAATTTTGTGTTGGTTTTTTCCTTTTTGAGTTCTTGTATTTCCATTTGCAAAGTTTTCATTTGTCTAGCCATGAGTGTCATGGGAGTCTCTTCCTCTCTAGCAATGATATCCTCAGCTTTGAAGCAAGGTGGAAGTTGGGTGCCTTGCTCTGCTAGGTCAAGGAAATATTGTTCCTTATCTCAATTTAGGATTGTTTTCATGACTTTTAGGAACGTCTTATCATGGAGACATTAGTCAACCTCTTCCTCATCAGTTTTTGATGCACTCAAGGAGTGGTGACTATTGCAATTGTTGGTACTAGTATCGAGGTCTCTCTGTCAAGATCTACCTCAACTTTATCTTTCTGCCGACATCCTAAGACTAGGTAACATGTTTTACTGGGATAGTAATCTAGGAGGAGTTTGAAGATCTCTCCCAAAAAGAGGATTCTCTCCAAACAAGGAGTTGTCTTCAAATGGGAATCCATGTTTGTCTCCTCCATGAAGTTCCTTAAAATGACTTCTAGTTCGCACAAGCATGAATAAGTTGATTCGCTTGACCGACACTATGGTGATATCTAAAGTGCTAACTAAGTCTAAGACCAAAGAGACCAAGTGATAAACGTTCAATTGAGGAGGAGATAGCAAAGAATCCGATCTTGAGTCAAGGTTAACTAACCTGCTCTCACAACCTAGAATAAGGACAGCGTAGACAAAGACTGATAAGATTGAAACAAAGGATTGGTCAATTGGACAAGCACCACGACATCAAATTTCAAGACAACAACAGGTTGGACTGATAATAGATCGTAGTTAAATAGCAACAAGTAGAAGCGTTATGACAGTATAAACCTCAGAACAGACTGAATGTAGTAAGATAGACTAATGAAAGACAAAGTTTTGACAAGTTTCTGACATACCGTTGAAGTTTTGAATGAGATATTACAGACAAGTACCTAAAGTGTACAGTTTTCTAGATTGTTTGATTGTTGTTGTTGTTGTTTCAGTGAACACTCATGCTAGACACATCAAGAAGAATGACTGTTGTAAAAGGAACAAACACACCACAACCTAGGTAAGTTAGGGCAATATCTACTGAATTCTCACTTGAACCGAAGTTCAACCACACCTATTTATAGCTGACAACTTAGAATCTTGGAGGCACGGGCTCCTCCTTATAGTGCACTCACTTCTCAAGCACACCAAGCTCAAATCACAAGGGTAATCACTTCCCAAGGGACCGTTGTCTCTACTAAGAGCCATGAAAATGTGGGATGTCTTAGTCAATCTTGGACCTTCTACACCAGTAGATAGAAGGATTTGTGGTCACTAGAACAAAGTTTTTAGTGAGGGCATCCGTTCAGGTGGCTATACATGTGATAAATTAGCCCCATTAAGCTAGCTTCCCAACCTACAAAAGTTAAGTTCTATACCTTTTTACGCACCACGAGGGTACTTAGGGAGATCTTCTATCGGCATAGAAAAATTGACACCTATTCACTTTGATATTAATCACAATGACATTTTTTATATACTGGTTTTGAAGGGCTTGGCTTTAGCATGTTACCGATTGGGCAATCCCTCTCACTGGCTCTATTAAAGCTCTTGAGAGGTAGCCACGCTAAAAGATTTGCATGAATTTCTCTTTCACCCAAGATCTGTGAAGGCGAGGGGAGAGGATACGTTCATGCAATTCTTTTGGATTACAAATCTAGAGAACACTTCAAAAACATAAGCAAAGTGATTCTTTTTAAGCACCAAATTTGAAGTGTTATTTAACTACAAAATGCAGACATGGTAGTTTTGAAAGACACACAAAGTCTTCGACAAGTATCTTGCATCAAAATCATTAGTATTTTATGATTTTTTCTTCATTTATAATGCCTTGCAAACCACTATTAGGCTGTAATCAAAAGATAAGCATCAAGAACAACAAAGCCAAAGATTGGTTAGCATTGGAAAAATGAGAAAATCAGAAAATTGATTGAATATTTAGAAAGTAGATGAAAAATCATGCACTTTAAAAAAAAAATGCACTAAAAAATGTTATCATATGAGCCCATACGGGGCTCTAGAAGCTGCAACACAGAGGATTAGACAGGTACAGTGATCAACATCTGCAATTTATGATAAATATGGAAACCAAAACCAGAAACTAATCCCAACCCATTAATCTTCAGGATGTTCTACCCAAAATTTCAAAAAAATTGCTCGAAAAAAGAACTTAAAATGAGCAAGTTATGGCCCTTTAAAGATAGACTGCAAAATCAAAATGCCCAATGGTGAAGGCAGAGAATTTTCAACCCCTGTTGACGTCATAAAATCACTATGTTAAATTTGACAATTTTGTGGCCGTCACAGAAGGCCAGTAACACTGTAGAATGATGGTTTGACGACTGTCAAATTTAACACAGTAAAAAAAAGTAGTTTTTTTCAATTTTTTTCTCAAAAATTTGCCTCGGGATGCGTGTAGAAGGTCGTACGACATGTATGGGAATTTTTTTTTTGCCACAAATTTGACTTTCGTCGGATATGGGTGAGTTTACAATTGATTTGAACCGAAACAAAGATCTGAATTTGATGGTGGGGTCAGATTTGGCTCAAAAGGAGATTTGAGCCCCACGATGGGCGCTAAAAATGTATGTGTGAATTTGGATAAGTACTTGCAGCTTCAAACACACACACTTCAATAGATCATTGCATGGTTATTCCAAATCAAATATAATAAACAAACGACTAATCTAAATTGATCCATTGCCTTCTAGTAGGTAGGAGTATGGACTTTGCTCTCAGGTCATCGCAAAGTCCAATGAATACACCATATCCTAAATGAAGGATTTAAAAGAAAGCTAAATGATGAAACAAAAATGATTGATTGATCTAAATGTAAATGTAGTTTGTTGTTAAGCTAATTAGATTAATTTTAAAGCATCAAATGAAAGATGATGATTGATTTTTAAAACCCTAATCAAATGTGCTCTAAGATTATAGTTTGCATGCTTGAAAGTAAAATAACAACAATTAATAAAAAAAACACTATGAAATACTAAATTCTTGAATGCTAAAAATAGTATAATAACGATAGCAAAAATGAGGATCCTTGTGAAGGAAATGAGGCTCTCTTTTATAGAAAATCTCTCCCAAATCGACGGTCGAGATTAGAGGAAATGAGTGGCTCTGATTTGATTTGAGGAAACACAATCCATGTGCAAGCAATTGATTGGTCGAAAGATTCAGTCTTTTTGGAAACTTTTAAATTTATTTTCAGTTAACAACTTTGTTTCCAAAATGATAAATAGATAAGATTAAGTTAACTGAATAAAACGGATTTGTTTCCAATTTAATAATCAGTTAACTGGATTTGATGATGTCATATGCATTTTTAATAATTTAAATAATTTTAAATGCATATTTTTTTTTTATTAATTAATTTATTCCCATTTTTATTTAATTGACAAATTTGTACTTTTATTTAATTAATATATAAGAAATATCAATTAAATAATTAACATAAGGTTTATTTGCCAATCTAATGTGATTTTTAGGAATTAATTAATTAATCAAGTATGGTGATCGATTAGGACCTAGGGTTTAGGTCAGATCAATTTGAATTTGATAGATTGAGGAATTGCTTGTTTGATTTAGGACTTAGGTTTTATCAAGATTAGGGTTTCTTGATTAATTATTGTGATTGGGGGTCTAGGGTTTAGATGACCATTTTATGAGATTAAAACTACCTCAACTATAACAACTTCCACTTTGTTAAGAAATTGGTTAATTTGAATTTCTTCCTCTCTAAAAATTCTTCTATTTCTTTCTTTCCAAATTTCTCATAGGATAATTGAGGGAGTTATAATCCACAAGCTATTGTATAGATCATTATTCTTTGGTCTAGGTCATCCTAGCATAAAATCAACTAAATTATATGGGAAGGCAGATTGCCAGTTTAAATTTTTTGATATCCATTTCCAAAATTGCATAGAATAATTACAATTGAGAAGAAGGTAGTTAATGATTTCTTCCGCATGCTTACATAGTACACATTTTGATGGTCTATTATACCCCATTTTACCCAATATTTTTGTTGTTAAAATTCTCCCATGCAATGCTAACCAAGTAAACATGCATGCTGAATCTGGAAAAAGTTTTGAAAATAGGGAGATGGAGCGAGGGAGGCAACGATCAAATTTTTTTAACAGATTTTTTAGGCGCCAATCTGGTTTTGACTACAAGAGACAAGCAGAAAGGAGATGGCCTTTCAACCAACGGCCACGACAGTTTTTCAAACGACCCCAACAACCCTCTTGATCTTAGAAGGATCCAGAGAGATATCGGTCAGGTGGTCATTTTTCTTTTAAAAATGACTCTAGAAGGGGGTCCATCATGAGGCTCCAACAAGATTCATAGACATCGAACACAGATTGTGGAGAACCAAGCAGGCAGGACAAAACAATGGGGAAAAAGAGGTAGACACTGTTATACCTGCCCTAGTTCCACCATTTTTACTTAGTCAGCATAGGGAGTGGAGTTGTAATATAGATTTCCTAAGATGCAAAGCTGCCTTCTTAAAATGGATGGGATCTTGGCCTGCTTATGAAAAAATCAAAGCATGGTTTTATAGGCATGCTAGCGCAGACTGCACCCTGAAAACCCTCTCAAATGGTTTTTATTTGGTGACATGCCCTAGAAACAAGGTCAAGGAGGATGTTATTCAGTCTGGTCCTTATTTCATGGATGGAATGGGCCTCTTCATCAAGGATTGGGAACCAAATTTTGACCCTTCCAATCAAAATCTTGTTGATGTTCCTCTGTGGATAAATTAAAAAAACCTCTCACAGGAATATTGGAAAATTGAAACCCTAACCATGGTGGGTAACATGCTGGGGAAATTTATTGACTTGGGGGAGGCCCTCAATAAGAAATATCTTTCAACATACATCAAAATCTTGATCTTATGGAAAGAAGTTTGCCCCCTGCCAGGGCTCATAGAACTCAGATCGAGCGCGGGAACATGGAAACAACAGATTGAAAAAATAAGTTAGGAATATGAAGAGATAAATGTCCTTAGGGAAATAGGAAAAGGAAAAAGGCTTAGTGTTGTATAGGAAGAACTCTTAAGTGAAAGAGAACATTGTGGGGCAACAATAGAAGCTGGAGCAGAATGTGCCCTTACGAAAAACCAAAAACTCAAAATTGCAATGGTGGAGGGAACAAGCAAGGGAAACATGAACCTTGAGGAAATTCTCATTGAGGACTCACTCACAAACATGGATAAAGCCAATCATCACCCCAGGAAGACAAATTCTCCTCATGGATATAGGTAGGACAAAAAAGATCTTGAATAAAGCCCAATAATGGAAAGGAATCCACAAATGTAGAGTGAAGGAAATCTCAGGTCCCTGAGCATGGAACAACAAAAAATATGCATTGAGGGGGGAAATGTAAAAGTGGAACCAAAAATTTGAACGGGAAGGAGTTGGTCTCCAACCCTATAATGCAAAAATCTCCAATTTCAAAAGAAATAAATTTTGAAGGGACACCTGAAACACAACAAAAACTGGAACCAGTGCTGCAAGCTATTGACAAGGGGTCTAATCCTTATGAGGACCTAATAGCTGAGAGACAGGAAGAAGAAAAGGACTATGTACCAACCACCTAGATTGACAATATGGGAACTTTAGTAAAAGACATCCCTTTATCACCCAACAAAAACTCAGGTGACTCCTTTGAGGGAGCCAGAGATAGTGGGGGAAACAACCTAGAAAACAACAACAATGGAGGTGGAGATGATCTAGACATAGAGATCTTTTTGGGACTTTATGAGCTGCTAGATATCACAGAAGTCAGAACTATAGAGAAATCATATTCCTCCATGGATAAGGCTACACTAGGAGATAAGAAAAAGAGGGGAGAAAGCACCCTCAAAATGAGGCTTTCCAAGGCTAGATGTACGAGTGGCCAACGCAAATTGAGATCAGGAAAAGGCAATGCCTTTTATCGGGAGCAATGAAAATATTTTCTTGAAATTTCAGGGGCTGCAATGCCTCTGACAACTGTCACCTGATCAAGCAATGTTTTGATCAGGCGAAACCTGAAATAGTTTTAATACAAGAAACTAAACTAAAAAGTGAGGAAAGTAACAAGTTTGCAGCGAAATTCCCAAGATGGAAATGCTTTTTGGTAGAAGTTGTTGGGGCATCCAGGGGATTGGGCCTTCTATGGAAAGACGAAGCAGTGAATATTGAAATCATCCAGCAAAACAAATCATGTTTATGGGCTATGGTAGATTCAAAACAACTTCTCAAAAGGATCAACATAATTAACATTTACGGCCCCAATAGCCCAACTCTTAAACTCACTCTTTGGAATGAAATATCCAAAATTGTAAGGGACCTCCCAGAGGAACTCTTTATCCTTAGGGGAGACTTTGATGCCATACTCAGACTGAAAGACAAAAAATGTGGTCGCGGATGGGCAGGGCAAAGTCAAATAGATTTCAACAACTTCATCTTGGAAAATGGTTTAATGGAGATGGAGCTAAAAGGTGGAGATTTCACTTGGACAAATCGAAGACTGGATTTCAACAAAATAGAAGATAAGTTGGAAAAATTATTCATAGGTGGAGATTGGTCGACCACAGAATGGATATGCAGGGCTGAGATACTCCCAATAATGGGTTCCGATCACTACCCCATTGGATTGAGAATATAGGAAGATATGGTTCTTGATAAATGCTTGTTCAAATTTGAACCCATGTGGCTAAGAGTGGAAGGCTTTGATGAATTTTTGAAACTATGTTGGAATAGTGCTCCATATAGAGAGGGAAATAATGCTTTCATTTTCAGCAAAACGCTTCAATTTGAAGACATTATATTTTTCCATTAGTATATGCAAGGAAAAACATAATCTACACCATCAACTTACACTACATCGTCAAATAGGGCACAACACTACCTGACGCCAAGGTTATCGATACTGCCAAGTACAAAGCATCCTGACAAACACTATTCAGTGTTACCCGATGACAAAAAGGACAAGGGAACCTGACAAGTAACCAACAGTCCAACCCAATGAAACAATCAAAGAGTGGAACTAGACAGATGAGGGAACCTGACAATCAATTCAATGAAGGAACGCCGAAAAACTTTTAGTTCACACCGAAGATCAAGAACTGACAGTCAGTTACATCCCGCAAAAAGTGGATCTAACTTTCCACTTCAGATAAATCACTGAAGTTAGATATTTAGATTTTTGATTTGTTTTAAATCTATTATGTACAGAGAGAGAAATGTAATTATTATTATTTTAATCAGTTTAACTATTTTAAAATATGGAAACTAAAGGATCAAGGTCAAGTTGTATACCTTGGATCAAGAGTTAACATTGTAATGTGTGATTCTAGAATAGGTCAAATACTTGTATAAACAGATGCTCAATCAATTGTGAACATGTTGTTTAATGATTGTAGCCACTGAGAGCATGTAAGGATCAGACAAGAGAATTCATGCAACAACACAGACAAAGATCAAATCATTTGTCAAGAACAGAACACAAGCTACCGACGAGTAGGAAAAGGTATTAATCAATCACTATAGGTGATATTCATATTCTATGAGCTTTAACGGATCTATAATCAACAATTGTAGATTGCATACTATCAGGTCAAACATATTTTACACATTCTAACAAGTGGGGTACACTTAAGAAATCCTTACAAGGAAGGTGGACTTAATAGTCCTATTGTAAATCTCTTAACCGAGTGCACATTTCATTAGTGTTGTTAAAAGCTCTTCACAGAGTAGATCCTAACAGGTCTCCACACCAATACTCCTAACAGGGTAGATCATCAGAAGTGATCAATTGTAAGCCTTTACTGTCTCCCTTCCATTCTGCAGATAGTGAAGTTTTATGGGTGCCATCCCCACCATAGTTTTTACTTCCTAATAGGAGTTTTCTGTGATATCATATCTTGTGTTATGTTTTTATTATTTTTATGAATGTTTCTATGAATGTTGCATAGAATTAAGTTTATGAGTTAATACTACATGCATAAGAAAGAACATCAGATATGGTTGGTAATACAACAAAGATTGTTTACTAATGATGAAAGGTGAAAAGTGTTAAAAGTTTTAGAGGTACTGATTCACCCCTCCCCTCTCAGTACTACTTTCCATTAATCCCAACAATTAGTATTAGACCCGAGTCTCTTCATGGAAATCCTAAAGGCTTAAGAGAAAAGATCATACAATGGAGAAGTATAAACTTGATAAAAATATTGAGACTAAAAAACTTGAAATTCAGATGTTCTATGAACAGTATAAAGAAGCTAGAATCAATATGAGACAGTTGCTAGATGAAAGAAAGAATATGGATTCTTGCTATAATGAGACAAATTGCCTTGAGGAAGAGATTCCATATTTCTTTGAGTCTTCAGGATCAAATACAAGCAAGGCATTAGATACATCAGAAGAAAGCATCACAAGTCTAACTGAGATCAATCTACATCTGGCTGGACAAGTCAAATCTCTGCAAATCGGTCAAGAGATACAGTTGGTAAGAATGATTGATGTCATGAACAATGAAAGGCAAGCTGAACAAGAAAGAACTCTAATGATTGATGATAGAAGAAAGATCACAGACAAGCTACAAGAAAAGGAGTCTGAGATACAAAGACTTACAGAGCATCACCATGAGGTAACTAATCAGATTATTCTTATGAGTCAAGAAGCAAACATAATGAATGTGGAACTCATTGAAATAATACAGATTATCAGTGAACTAAGAGAAGAGAATGAAAAACTAAAGCATGAGTCTAGAATTATACAAAAAAATAATGATATGATTAAGAGAGCTGAAGAGAGTACAAAAAGGATGGATGGATTCTTGAATGCACAAAGAAGACCCAACACCAACACTGGACTAGGGTACATGGAGCATGGAGAGTCATCGAATGAAGTTGATCCAAAAGATCCCTACACCAATCCCAGACCAAGAAATCTGACATGCAATCACTATAGAAAGCAAGGCCACACCTCAAATGTCTGTAGGAGCAAAGAAAAAGGTATTCCTAAATCCACATTTAGATTCATTGGACATTGTTATAATTGCAGAAAGAAAGGACATAAAGCACATGAATGTAAATCAAAGGTGAAAGAACCAAAGAAGGAAACCTGTATGGACAAGTATTGTCCCACCTACAAAATGCATGAGCACACATCTCTTGAATGAAGGAAGAAGAAAATTGAAGCATAGAAACCCAAAAATGAAGAAAATCGATATAAACTGAGAAGGGTTGGTAATTCATATGTTTGGGACTACAATACTTAAAGAAAACTAAGAGTGCAGAAAATAGTTCCCTACGCTGAACTCCCGAGAAGAGGATCGTGCAAATTTAGATTTAACCCTTATCAATTACAGAATGATAATACAATTAACTTAGATGTTGCTGAAATAACATGCATACATAGAAAAATGAGAATGACACAATGATTTTCCCTGGGGAAAACCTTTCGGTAAAAAACCCCAGCACTCCAAAACCTGCACAATGTATTAATCAAAATTGTTACTATTTACAATACACTTGCAATGCAAGTTCTTTCAGAAGATAATCAACTCTTGAAGACAAATCTGGTAGCATAACAATATTCCAACAATACACTAACTTCTCCCTCTGCGATTTGCAACCCTAAAACTCTTATATCAAGCACTTCCCTTTTTAGGGCAATTTCCAAAGACAACCGTATTAGGGTTTTAACATTCTCCAAAAAAATAGGAACCCTAAATTTTTTTTTTGGGTGATGCCCTGAACCCCATGCATTGCAGAAGAGTGTATAGTACTCAACATGATCAGTTTCCACATGTCTTGCATGTCTTCACCCATCATCAAATCTTTCACAATTAGCTCTTACAAATATTAATGACCTTCATAGGAATCCATCATAACCATTTCAGTCATGATTACCTTACACATTTTCCAAAGTGTTGACATTTGGAAAATAACCTATACTATAGAAAGAGATACCTAGATCCACCTAGACCAAGTTTGATCATCCTTGTCATCTTCCAAGTGTAGTGAAAACACAACATGTTCACTCAACTAAATGACAGAACATATATCAAACTTAAATACATTATTTGCAAACAATTAATTACAAAACAAATAATATCAAATGTAAGGAAATATATAAGGTTGAGACACCTTATTCCTAACAAATACATGGATAAACTACACAACATGTGATAGATATGGCTACATTGTTGCAAACTGCATGAGACTATGGACCAAAAGGTCTAGAGGCTGGACCAAGCCGGGAATGGCATGTTTGCACTATCATAAGGTTGGACATTTATGTTAGGAATAAGGTGTCTCAACCTTGGATAATTCCTATTCTTATTATTTGTTTTTTAAAATGTATTTCTTGCAAATAATGTTGATGTGTCAGCATCTTGAATTGTGTGTAAGGAGATAATGGCTAAAACGGTTATGACGGATTCCTATGACACGTAAGAGCTATGTCAGGAAGATTCAATGATAGGTGAAGACATGTGGCAACTGATAAATTTGAGTA
>MU224784.1:20063-35205 GCA_018584345.1 Thuja plicata | reverse complement strand
AACTAAGGTAAGGTTATGTTATATTTATATTTGGGTAATAACTTTGGTAAATTACCATAGTAAGTAAGTTTATGAAACTATTCCTAAAACAATTACTATCTATTTTTTCATCCTCAAATTTAGGAAAAATAAATTAAAGTCCTATTTAAAATTAATTTATCCCTTTACGGGAATGGTTTTACAAACCGTATTATTAACGAATAACTGAAGGATGGTTACATCGGTTGGAATACCTGTGCAACTAATCCCCATTCTATATACAAAGAGATCTCCTGTGTGAGAGGGGGTTGGATATGAATTTTGGATTCGAGAGGAGATAGTGTAGAGTTGAGCATTATTATTTGTAGAAAATTATAATTGTGAGGAGAGAATTCATTAATCTTTAGGATTGGCATTTGGTTACTTTTGGTAGTGGCTGGAGATTGCACCCAGAAGGACTTGAAGAAGTGCTTGAAGAGATTGAGAGGTTGGAGTCTTCTTCTTCAAAATGAATCTCCACAGGACTCCAGGTTGGAATCCATCTTGAGAGATAACTCTCTTTTGTGATATGTATTGGATAAGAGTCTGGTTGAGTGTTTTCTTGTTGTGCTTTGTTGTCTTCGTAAATTTCGGAATGTTTATACAATTGTGTCTTTATTTTGGATAAGTGAATATGATCATATATCAAATAAAAAATACTTCCTATGCATTATTGTATGATTGCAGGACGTTTATGTATTATTTATTGCATTTTGTATTATTGCAGAACGTTTATGTATTCTGTATTATTGTAGAACGTTTATCCATTATTATTTTATTATATAAATGTTTATACAATTATAAGTTGTTGTATTATTGTACAATGCCAGTTGTTTTTGGATTATTTATATTTTATCTCCTGTCATTAAGCAATGTGTAGAATATTTGTATTTATTTTTCTGTTGTTAAAGTATTGCTGTCATTTGTAATACTCCATCATTGGCCATGATTCTGCAATTAAAATTCATATTGCTGTCAGTTGTAATATGTTGTTCAAATCCCAAGTTATTGTTGTAGTGTTTGGATTAGGGTTTATGGAATCCCGAAACAGTATTTGTACTTGATTTTGTGTCGTAGTATAGAATCCCGATTCTCTGTCATTTGGCCGAGTTAACTATTCTGATCTCTGTCATTTGGCCACGTTAATTGTTGTTAGCTATGTCATTTTCCCAAGGCTAGCAATGTTTTGATACTGTGTTTGTATTAGAGTTGAAGTTGAACAAATATAATAAATAAGTTTTTGTTTATACAAGGCTAGCAATGTTTTGATTCCGTGTTTGTATTAGGGTTGAATTTGAACAAATATAATAAATAGGTTTTTGTTTATACAAGGCTAGCAATATTTTGATGTCGTGTTTGTATTAGGGTTGAAGTTGAACAAATATAATAAATAGGTTTTTGTTTATACAAGAATTAATTTTGATACTTTAATTTCTTATACTTTAAGTTATACTTGTATAAAGAAATTAGGTACCTTTTAGGATGATTGGAATATGTTTCAGCGTCCTAGGAGTTAAGATGCAACCTCTAGATTTTAGATTTTTCAAAAAAAAAAGATTTAGATAAATTTTAGGCACGTAGGTTTTTTTTTTGAGAGCATTGTGTTTTGGCATGTGAAAATTTGTGTAACTTTAAATATGTTCCTTACGTGTTTGATGGAGGTTATATGGTGCATTTAGATGCTTTAATAGGGTTAGGATGTGTTTAGGAAGCAATATTAGGCTTTAGGATTGTCTAGGAGGATCAGGACCATTCTAGGCCTCCCTAAACGTTCCTAATTTTCCTAAACATCCCTAAACTACCTTATTATTTTGTATTCTTTGATGCAGTTCTCAAATGTGTTTATGATGTGTTTTCACTACATGTATGATATATTTGTGATGTGTGGGTTAAGGGTAGAAAACCTAAGAACACTAAGTGAGTGGCTCTCAGTGCGGGGCCGGATCCCTAAGTGGCTAGAACCAGGATAACCGACTGAAGAGTTATTTAACAAGCAAAAATTTAATTAAACTTATGGGAATGGGTTCAAACACTAAAAATATTAATGTATGCCTCACCCATGCCATTAGCACTAGTAAAGGCTATGGATGGGAGTGAGAGAAGGTACCTATGCATAGGTACGATCGAATGACACTTGTCTATATGAAAGGCATTCGATTCCGCATGTGCCTACTTGGGGGTGGGGCCCAGAGTGGCTAGTACCAGGACAACCCAAGGGGTGAGGGCTATGCGATGACACTCACTTAGGTTGTTTCTTAGAGTTTCTACCAAGCCTTAGAACCTTTGGGAAAATACTTTATACTTTGATCTTCTTTCAATTTCTATTTGGGAAAGGTTACCCAACCCTAGGTATGGCCTAGCTATCCCTTCTTTGTGGACCTTGGTGTTTATCTGCTAGCATGGGGGAGTGGGCCTTTTGGTATCCACATGGTTGGGTGGTAAATCTTTTTATCGAGGTATCTTTTGCGGATGCAGTGCTTGAGGATTCGTGCTTGCTTAATGTTCTAGTTTTGAAGAATGAAGACTTTGTAATTATCTTTCATATTGCAAAATTATTGTTACCTCCCAAGAGGAGATGAATGTAATGTAATCATTAATGTATTTTCAAAATGATGTATTTGGAATGGGTAGAATTTGGAAAAGAAAAGGGAAATTATGAACTTTATGTAAATGATGCGTGTTGCAAAAGAAAAAGGATTTTGTAACATTCCAAGTAAAGTAGTATGTTTCTCATTATTGTTGATTAAGTGAAAAGATATTGAAAAACAAATGTAATATTTGTAATGAATCAAATGATTTAGATGATTCTATTTGCTTTAAAATTTATCTCATTCATTAAGGATACTTAGGAATAAAAATGGATTTAAATGGCAAATTGAAATGAAAGTACTTTGTATTTCTTTATAAAGAATCTACAAATGTTGAGATGTAGATTGCATAAGAAGTAAATCAGGTTGCTAGTACACTAAATGGACTTAAATAAATTGTGCATTTATTTAGAAGGGAACCTTGGAGGAATCTAAGTTAAACTATGTTTTGTTCAGGTAATTCTTTAAAAATTCAAAATTTTTCATAAACCATTACTTAGGTTTTCTTTTATAAAGAGAATCTTTGTTCTCTTCCCCAGTTCCCTTGCGGGGCATGACACTGAGGACATTTTCAAAACAATGCCAACATGCATTAGCCCAACCCACAATGATTTCCTCATGAAGCTAACCACTGTTGGGGAAATTGAGAATGCCTTGTTTGGGATGGGGGGTGACAAGGCACCGGGCCCAGATGGCTTTACTGCCCTCTTTTATCAATATTTCTAGGGGCTCATGGGATCATAATTTTGGGCAGTTGTTCAGGAGGCACGCAAAGGAAAGTTCATCTTAAAATATATGAACAACACTCTAATTGCACTAATTCCCCAAAAAATAGACTCCTCTAGTTTTAGAAACTTCAGACCAATTGCTCTATGCAATGTTATATATAAAATTATATCCAAAATCATGGAAAATAGACTGAAAACTATTCTAATCTCAGTAATTTTAGAAGAACAAAGTGGTTTCACTCCTGACAGATCGATCTACGAAGGGATCATTGTTTCTCATGAGGCCATTCACATGGTAAAAAAGGCCAAGACAGAAAGAAGGTTAGTAAAATTACATATCAGGAAAGCCTACGATGAAGTGGACAGGTTTTTCTACTCAAAATTATGTTGAAGTTTGGCTTCTCCAAGGATTGGGTCGACTAGATAGATGGATGCCTTAACAATGTTTGGCTCTCTATTGTTGTCAATGGAAGCCCACAAGGATTTTTTGAAACATGCAAAGGCATTAGACAAGGTGACCCTCTATCCCCGTTCCTTTTCATCATCATGGTGGAGGCCTTGGGCACATTAATAAAGGAAAGAAGAGATATAGGACTATGGAAAGGCATCAAGGTGGCTGCATGAGAATCGACCCTCTCTCATCTACAATTTGCTGATGACACTTTCCTAGGGGGAAGCATCATGTAGAGAAGCATGATTGATGAAAAAACACTAGAAACATATACTATAGCATCAGGTCAGCAGGTAAATTGGCTAAAAGTAGAAATATATTTCTTTAATACTTCCCCCGAGAGACAACGCGAGATATGCAAAGTTCTTGGCACGAGGAGAGACACCCTCCCATCAAAATATTTAGGCATCCCTCTTTTTGGAGGTGCAAGAAAGTCTAAAATTTGGACTGATCTAACCTCAAAAATATCTAGAAAGATGAGAGGCTGGAAAGGGAAATGGCTTTCATCGGCCAACAAAATCCTGATGCTAAAATCAGTTATTTTAGCAATGTTTGTCTTTCCAATGTTCTTCCTTAGGATCCCAACCACCATTATTAACAAAATAGGATAGGGAATGAGGAATTTATTTTGGAATGGAACAATTCAGGAGGATAAATTCCCTCTTCTTGCATAGGATAAGATTAATAAGTCTAAAAAAGATGGAGGTGTTGGAATCAGAAATTGGTAACTCATGAACACTACCTTAGGTGCCAAGTTGATATGGGATATCCAAAAAAACCCAATAGCATGTGGGTCCGCACACTCAAAGAAAAATAACTTGACAACCAAGGTGATAATTGCATCCTCCCAATTAGTTACCCACCCTGGGGATCAATAATTTAAAACTTCATTATTTCATGCAGAGCGGTTATCACGAATAACATATCTTGGAATGTGGGCAATGGCCAACTTGCAAAATTCAGGGATGACTCTTGGAGTGGACTCCCAACCCTAAAATAAAATGGGGACTTACATGAATTGCAAAATTATTTCATCAGGAAATGGGAGGAAACATCTCAGACTACTTAGAACTAGTTGATGAAGCACATGGCAAAGAATGAAAGTGGAAATCAGTGGACCAGGAGAGCATAACAGATCGGCAGAAAGTGACAATAAAAGAAATAATGAAGGGCAGAAACATTATCCTCACTTCAGAAAAAGATAGTGTGATGTGGTGCACTTCAAAAAGGGGGGACTATTCAGTAAAGCTGGGCTATCAACTACTGAAAAGAGCAGATAGGGAAGAACAATGTCCGACAAAGTTATGCTGGAGAAAACACTGCCTTCCTAAAGTAGGGGTTTTCGCATGGCTAGCCACGAAGAGAAGAATTATAACGGGTGAGAAAAGGAAACATTTAGGATTTTGGGGGCCCATGAAATGCCTAATGTGTGGAGAGGCTGAAGAAAATGTTGATCACCTTTTAGTAAATTGTAAATCTGCTAGCTCATGTTGGGAGATGATTCAACAAAAACTTGGCTAGTAAGGCCCTCTACAAAACACTCTTAGAGAAATTATGATTGGATGACCCTCTGCTCTTGGTTGGTCTCACCTAGATGCAATTTGGGACATCAGCCCCTCAACCCTGCTTTGGGAAATATGGAAGGAGAGGAATTGCATAATCTTCAGGGAATAAAGTGAAAGTCTACCTATGCTAAAAACAAGGATAAATAACTCAATAGAATAAATCATGAAAACTTCACCAAAAAATAAATCCCTGAAATGCCCCTTCTCCAAATTAGATAGAAGGATCCAAAACAATTGGCCCAGAATCAAAATTCAATTTTGGGGTAATTGCTCGAAACACAAGGCCTAAAAAAAGAAAGGAGTAAAACGGGAACCACCAGATAAGGACTAGATCAAAATCAATTTTGATGGGGCCTCAAGAGGTAACCCTAGAGTCTCTAAAATAGGGTCATTGTTCGAGATTGGCTAGGAAACCTATTGGCCTTTTAAGCATAGAGGATAACAGAGGGAAAAAACAACATGGATGAAGTGCAGGCAGCAATGTTGGGGGTCAAATTGGGTTTGAAGCTAGGAACTAAAAATCTACACCTAGAAGGTGACTTGGCTGTCATTTTTGTGTCCATTCAAAAAAGTCACATTTGGGCATGACATCTCCAACCCTCCATAAACTATATCACAGAACTCCTAAAAGGCTTTGAAAATTATAAAATCTCACATGTTAGACATGAAGGAAATGTTGAGGCTGACAAATTGTCTAACTGGGCAAAAAAATTTGATGTAGTTGGCACAAAGAAATTTGAAAACTCCATTAACATAATCGTTGATGAAGAAGGATGCTTATAACAATCATCATAACACATGCAATAAATATGAGGCAGCTGAAAAGACTAATTTTTAAAAATGACAATGTTGTTGGCTTGAGTCTTGAAAAGACATATGGGACATGCAAATCCAACCTTGTGATTGATGTGAGTGGATATCATGACATCCTAAGTAAAAAAACTCCCTCAAAAGTGGCAGCGACTAGTGAAAGTAGTAAAATGTGCCATAAATGATTGAAGGATGACACAAAGCCACTTGTGCTCAGACTACCAAAGGATTGATAATTTGGTCACCCTCCTCCTAACTAGTGCAAAATGTAATCACACGAAGGAAAAGGCTGACAGAGGCTATTATGAAAAGCCAGAATCATTATGGAGATTGGACTATGATGGGACGGGATTGCAGTGCCAATATAAGTTATTAATGAAAGCTCTTTATCACCGACTTACACGACATATGTGTTTCTCTCTCTCTCTCTCTCTCTCTCTCCATATACTATCAAAGATTTAGCTTTCCCTTTCTCTTGTTGTTATAACAATCTTGCAAGTTTTAAACACGGTGCAGGCCGATTACAGAGATGGAGGCGACTTTCACTTTGAAACCAGGGAGAAACAAGAAGCAAAAGGGATTATTTGGTGCCATCAAGGTGAAAAGAATCAAAAAATTACTATGCTGGACCACAAGGGAGTGGGAAGAGGCTTTCATGGAAATGTTGGGCCCAAAATTCATCGAGGCTACCCACAAAGGGCATTTGAATGTAGACATTCCCTCGATGATAATGGCATGGGCACTAGAGCTCGAGGTGGAGCACGAAAAAGCCCGGGAGGTGATGAACAGGCTCTTCAAAAATGACATCTTGGAGGGCATGGATTCCTTTTTTGAGTGGGTGTGGCCGAATTTGGGATTCAACATTTTGGAATGCATCACAGACGAAGACCGGGAGAGGGTGCAATGCATAATCACCTTTGTGCGCTGGCCTTGGGGTGTGAATAGAGATGATTATAGGATGGAGAGGTTCATTGGATGGGAGGCCATAAAGGAAGAAATTCATGAACGTCCCCCTCCAACAGGTGCTATGGGCATGGTTATGAACCTAATAATCCCCAGGAGGAGAAGCTCTATGGGAATCACCCGCAGAGCACACAAAGAATAAAGACATGAAGACTCAAACAACAATTTTTTGGGAGGGGAGCCTATTATAGCAAGATGCACCAAATTTTGGTTTGTCCATAATGACATGATGAATGGGATCAAATGAGGCATCAGCCTACATTCCCTTTTTTTATTGATGCAAGTCCTGCCACAATCAAGAAAACATTGTTGAAGGATATGGGAGTGCTTGGGCAGATTCATGAAACCTAGCTATGCCCCCCACATTGCTACAAAAATGGTTGGAATTTCAGTTATGTTGTTGTTTTTACAAAAGTATATAGACTAGATCAATCTAGATAGTGCACATAGTTAGATTGAAACTACAGTTTTTGATGGGTGAAGTTGCTTCCCACCCTTTTTGTTTACAAAAAATGTAAGAGATTTAGCCAAACAACAAGGTTTTTCAACTTATATCACACATACTTGAAATGTAGACCTACCTTTTTTATAATAATACATACAATACTATTACTGATAAAAAAAGTAAACATGCACGCCTTTGGTAAACATAGTTTGTTCCAACATAAATCCGTTTGCAAATTAGTCTTTTCATACCCTTTTTTGTTATACATCAATCTATACCCATCTTTAGAATTATATTCCCCACTTTTTGCAGGGAACCATACCACTTTATATTTTTCGTTACTAGGGTTAATATACCTAGTACTTAATATATTCATTAATTAATCAAAAAATTCATTTGTGATATAATCATTCTTACAAATATTCCATTCTCATCCTAACACTAGATTATTAAGAGGAAAAGTTATATAGTTATTCACAAATAATCCCATATCAATTTTTAATTTATCTATCATGTCTTTATCATTCATCAATTATGAGATGGGTAGATATCCTTCCCAAGAATCATCCCAGACTAATGCATCCATTCCATTTCTAATATTCCAGGTTACATTTTCTCCTATAATATTTTTACAATGTCTCATCAAATTCCATACTCTTGAACCTTTAGGGGGATTATCATATCTGAGAATACTCAAAGGGTCATTACCTTCTAAATACTTGTATTTAATGATCTTGACCCATTTAAGTTCTGGAAATCTAACTATTTTCCATATCAATTTAGCACATAAAGCCAGATTTTGATCTTTAATATCTACACCACCATCTTTTTTATCTTTTCAAATCATTTCCCATGCTTGTAATGCAATTTTCCTTTTTTTCATTAGCTCCTTGCCAAAAGAATGATCTCATATTTTGAGTTAATTCTTGTCTAACACACACTGGCATTTGTAAACATGACATTTGGTAAATAGGTATTGCTGACAACACAGATTTAATCATGGTCGCCCTTCCAACTAATTTTAACCATTTTCCTTTCCAAGATTCTCCCTTCTTTTCTACTTTCTGAATAATAGTGTACCACAAAATGGATTCATTAATCCATTTTTTAAAAGGTAAGCCTAAATATTTGGAGGGCATTCTGCCTTTTTTGAAATCTAATAAATTAAGAATATTTTTCTCAGTAATCTCTTGGGTGTTAAAGAAAAAGATCTCTGACTTTAACTTATTAATGATCTGACCAGAAGCAACTGAATACTTATCAAGGACTATCTTTAAATTATTTGCTTCCACTGTGTTAGCTTTTCCATATAACATTGAATCATCAACAAATTGTTGGTGAGTATTAGGTTCTAATTGACTAGTAATAGTGATACTCTTAAGATCGCCTTTGGTTCTGGTTTCAGGAAGGCTTCTTCGTAAAGCATCAGCCATAATAATAAAGAGGAATGGGGAAAGGGGATCCCCTTGTCAGATTCCTTGTGAAATTTCAAAGAAACCCTCAGGATTCCCATTAACTAAAACTGATATTTAGGAGTAGAGATACATTCATATACAATATTAATCCATTGTTTAGAGAAACCAAAAGATTCAAGACAATTACATAAAAATTATAATCCACCATATCATATGCTTTTTTAATATCTAATTTCAATAGCATACTTGGTTCTTTATTGTTTTGGACAGAGTGAATTGCTTCATGAGCAATAATGATACCATCTAATATGGATCTCCTTGGGACAAAACCCGTTTGTTCATCAGCAATGATTATTGGTAAAATATTTTTCAGTCTATTAGCCAAAATTTTAGTAAAAAGTTTGTATATTGTATTACATAGGGCAATAGGTCTAAGTCCTCCATACTGCTAATATCATCTTTCTTAGGTATTAGAGCAAAAAAATTATTATTAATTTCCTGTGATAATTTACCAGAATTCCTAAATCCTTCCAAAACCAAAGTAACTTCCTCTCCAATAAACGACCAACATTTATGGTAAAAAAAAGTAGGAAAGCCATCTGGCCCTGGAGCTTTATCCGGGTGTAAATGGTTTAAAGCATATTCTACCTCTTCTATGGTGATTTTTGTTGTTAATACTTGATTATGATCTTTATTAATGATTTTAGGAATATTTGAACAAATTTCATTTTGTACATTTATATTTGGACCTTTCTTATTTTTTAATTGATTTTCAAAATAATTGACAGCTTTAGCAACAATTAGCTTTGGATCATCTATTTCTATTCCTGATGAATTTTTAATCCTTGTAATCCTATTGACTTGTCTACGATTCCTAGTACTATTGTGATTTGTTTTTGTATTATTATCTCCTTCTTCTAACCATGTTTCCCTTGATTTTTGTTTCCAATGTATCTCTTCCTTAGCTAAAATATGCTCATATTTTTGTAATAATTCTTTTTCTTTTAAATAAAATTCTAAATCCATACCTTTATTAATAACTATTTCATTAAGTTTTTTTTAGCTCTACTTCCGTGCTTAATTTAGTTTCTTGGATGTTACCAAGGGATGTTATATTCCATTCTTTTATTTTCAATTTTATATGCTTGAGTTTGCATATGAATATATGTGTCCTCGAACCTTTAGTTTTTTTTCATTCCACCATATTTTAATGTTATCTAGAATGTTATTATCTAAGAACCACATTTTCTCAAATCGAAAGGGATTTCCATTCAGTTTAATACTCTCCGAAATTACCAATGCTACTTGAAAGTGATCAGATCTTGAATAAGGAAGAATAAAAGAATCTAAGGTGAAATTAAAAGTACCTAAGTTACCTTTGAACATAAACCTATCAAATTTTTATACAATATTACAAAAATCTGCTCTCCTATTAGTCCATGTAAAATTTCTATTATTAGTTTTAATATCCATCCAATTATTCCTATTGACCTAGTCTTTAAAGTAATTCATCTTAACAGAGTCTTTACCTAATCCCCCTCTTTTTTCATTTTGATTAAGGATTTCATTAAAGTCTCCTCCTATAATAATAGATGTATTCTTATAGCTTTGAATAAAGTATTCAATTTCTTCACATATTTTTTATTTTTCATTTAGATCAATTGGCCCATATATGTTGATTATTGTAAAAGTCATCTTACTTATTATACTAGTAATACACCCACCAATCCAGTATTTAGATCCAAATTTATTTTCAAATTTGATTTTCCTAGGATCCCATAATATTGCTACTCTAGCTAAGGCGCCAAACGTTGGTTCCCTAGAAAGTTCCCAAATCCCCAGTTTTTTCCCTAAAAGATTTATATTTTCCTTATCTAATTTAGTTTCTTGAAGAAGAATGCATTCTGCATCAAAGGTATTTAAGCATCTTTTTAAGTTGTGTTGCTTGTTAGGGCCATTTAAGCCCCTAACATTCCAGGTTAATAATTTCATTTGATGGAGGGAAGGCACTTCCCCTTCCCAACATATAACGTCGTTAATTTGGCTTGACCTACCGCATTAGCAAAAATGTTCCTTAACTCCCCTAGGGATTTCCTACCTCTTTTCCATGGAACTTTAGCACAATCTGGTAATTCCTTTCCTTTCTCAATTTTAGCTAATCCTAGACTCGCGTCTACAATTTTTTAACTGATTTTGTATTTTGTCTACTATGATTCTATTCTTGAATGAGATCGAACATGTTTTCCAGCATAATCTCCTAGTTTTCATGTTGATTGATACTATTAATAGGATATTTTAACCCTAGAAATTCTTAAATTTCCTCATTCAAAACCTCATCTATATTAATGTGTTCTATAGGACTGATATTGTTCAATGGTTCCATATTTGTTTCATTATCTTCTTTAATATTAGAGATTTGTAATATATTACATTCCTCAATGCTTCTTAATTTGGCCCATACCATATCCTTCATAGATTCAGCTTGGTTTAATATTTTGAGGAGAGAAAGTTTGTAAGTCTCTATGTATATATCTTGTGTCTCAGAGTTTAGGATAAGCTGGTCAATATTGCATAATTGGTTATCTTTATTTTTTGGCTCATATTGATCATTATCTGGAACAAATTCTCTTTCTTCAGTTTCACCATTAATAGCTATTAGTGAAGAAAACTCTCCACCAATGATTTTTCCATTATTAATGTTAATAGGGCTTAAGTTATTAATTTGTTGTTTTCTATATTTTAATTTCTTCCTAAGAAGAATTAGGGATATCTAAAGATACACTAGAATGATCTTCATCAAAGGAAAAACAATTCTGAGAGGTTGAAACCTCTAAATCAGAGTAATTATTGACATTTTTCTCAAAGAGTGAAGAATGATCACAAAATTCTGAAAAGATTTCATAAACTTCATCTTGGACTTTCATTTTAATGGGATGTAAGTAATCCACCGAATTGTCTATCCATATCACAAATTTCACATAAGAACTTCGTAAAAAATTTCTATCTAAGTCTACCAATTTTCCTATGTTTGCAATTTCCATAATTATTTTACTATGAATAATTTCCACAGGTAAATTTGGCAATGATACCCATCTAATAACATCTAAATTATCTACTTTCTTAGGATTAAAATTGTTGCACCAATCGATAAATAAGAAACTTGAATCCATCAAATTATGGCAAACTCCATTCAAAGAGTAAGCTTTCAATTCCTTATTAAAACAATCAATAAATAGAAAATTATTCGACATAAGAGTTATACTCACCTGTCCTGGAAATGTATTTCTGAACCATTTCACAATTTTAGCAGAGGGGAAACCATACCCTAACCATTTAGCGAAGAGTCCATTTTTTCTGCAGTATTCTCGCAAACCATTAGTATATACATTTTCTATTTAAATTTTAGTACTTTTGGGGGCAAAATCCCTGGATTCCATAAATAAACCATTCCTAGGGTTAATATTTCTCTGCATCATGTTTGTAGGTTTTTTTAGTGGTTCTGAAGTGTAATGTAGTTGTTGAGAGAATAAATGGTTCAGTTTGTATGCAAATGTGCTTGACTGTTTTAAGGATAAAGAATGTGGTGATGTGTGTTTTAGGCTTGGTGCTTTCTCAGGAATATGTATTGAGGTATTAGGGTTATATGAAGATTTATTCAAAGTCATAGCATTAGAAGGTAAATCAGTTATTTATTTAAAACTTCAAAGGGATTATATATATTTGGCAACATATCAGGCTCGTGGGGGAGGAACAAAAGGCTTGTGATCCTTCTTCCATTTTTTCTTTCCCCTTTTAGATTTTACTACTTTCCAACCGTCGAGTTCATATGGGATTCTACTTTCAAAGAAAATTCTAGCAAAACTATTGGAAGCATATTTAGTATGTCCAAAAAAACCATATATTTCTGAAGAAAAATTGAGCTATCAACGGTCGAATATCTCTTACTGACTTTGTAATGCGAATGTAGATCATGACTCGACCAAGAAGAGAACCTATAACTGGCGTATGAGGTGTTGGAATTAATGGGAAGTATGTACTGAGAGGGGAGTGGTGAATTAGTACCTCTAAAACTTTTGTATCTTTTAACCTTTATCCTTTAAGTTCTCAATTGTTTATCCAACCATCTATTCTATGCTATCTTGAAGTAAGATATATCAATTCATAAACTTAATCAAACATGTGAACATTCATAGGAACATTAATGAAAGTAATTGACACATAACACAAGTTATGATATCACAGAAAAATCCTATTAGGAAGTAAAAAATGTAGTGGGGATGACACCCACAAATTCTTCACTATCTGCAGATTGTAGTCGGTTATGCTCTGAAGTCAGTTAGACTATTTCTCAGTGTTCCTGTGTGAACTATCTATTGGGTTCCTCTTTATCCTTCTGACTTTGCCTTTTCAGTTTACACACAAAATTGTGTCTTCGGTTTTCTTTGTACTTAGCCATTTTCGGTGATCTCTTATATCTAATTTTTGGTTTTCTCTTTGTCCTGTCTTTCGGTGTATGCTTACCGAAAGTGTTCTTTGCATACTAATGACAAAATAATGTCAGAAATCCCCCCCTTTGACATTAGCATAAAAAATGTATATGTGCAAAATACTAAAAAAATGTTAAGTATGTACACCATATATAATCCTTAGTCATTTCATGACTCCCCTATGTATATGCCGGTATATCATTATTTACCCCTTTTTCTATAGTAGTGTATAGTTGTCTATCTGTACATATCATACATTTTCCCCCTTTTTTATATTAAGGTTAAAGGTGTATACCTTATAGCTTATAAAAAATGTGAGAGTGTGAAGATTTCATGTCTTCCATCATCTTCTCCCATTGGTCCTTGAGTTTCTCTAGAGCCATGTGCTCGAGTGTTATCCTTGAGTGCATATCATAGATGTTGTTTGCTACAGACATCTCAGGGGTTGCTATCAGTTCTTTCTGAACTGATATGATGTTGAAGCAGTGTTAGATTTGGTAGAAGTTGAGCCTGAAGCTCGGTGACCTCTTCCCTGAATTGTGTTTCTGCTTCCCGCAGTTCTTGCCTTAACCTTTTTATTTCAATAATATTTTCATAATGCAACTTAATTGCATTGTCTCCAGTGGTTAATATTTTAGCACTATAAGCTAGATCAAAATCTAACTTTGGTATGTTTTCACTATGCTCCGTAGTGAATTTCTCCAGTGTGCTTAGTTGTTGAATCAAGGAAATAGCTTCAACAATAATAGGATTTAATTCACTTATGAATTCTAAAAGCTTTACCTTGTTTACTGCCACTTCTTGGCTGATCTTCTCAACAAGTTTTTTCTGGTACTTTTTCTCTACTCTCTCTTCAATTACCTTCTCTACATTAATGTTCTATGTTGTAATGGGTTCGGTGAGAGTTTCTAGTTGATCTAGGATAGGTCTATTTTGATCAACATCAACATCGGGTACAATCTAGTGCAATATGTCCCTAGTTGTTTCTAGTACCATGGAGTCTTGGTGTTTCTTCCTCAGCTTCTCCTATAATGTCTTCCTCTGGCATATTTCACCGTATTCCTTCAGTGCTTCATAGTCAAGTGTGGTTGGGTCACATTTGGGGATCTCAATGATTTCATCTAAAGTGACTTCCAACTTACTCTTTTTGGATTTCTTCTTCTTCTTCTTCTTCTTCTTCTGAGTTTCACTTGAGTGCAAAACCATAGCCATCTTCTCGGCTTGGTCTGTGGTGCTAGATGAAGTTACTTGTGGTTTTGCCTCTTTTTTCTGCTTTGTTTAGGTGTCAGCTTGTCAATTTTTTGTAGATGTCTCCACATCGACCTTTACATTATCGATAGCAACTTTTTCGGCTCAGAAGTGCCATCTTTGGATTTTCCTCCTTCATTAGTGTCCTTAGCTTCATCTTCCTTTTTTTGTCCATCCTTCTCAGTAGTGTCTCCATCTATTTTTTGTAAATCTCCTTCTACAACCTTGTTAGTTTCGGTTACAATATGAGTGATAAGGCCAAGATAGGGCCTGATAGTTCTATGTTTTCATATGTTGTATGACTACTTTTGAAAGACTTTATATGTTTTCATGATACTTTCCAAGACTATTTAAATATCTTAGAACTGTTATATCTATGGGTGTATGCAGATATATGTGAAATGTTTTTGAAAAAGTTTATAAT
>MU224783.1:2729604-2764901 GCA_018584345.1 Thuja plicata | reverse complement strand
TTTACAAATCCATATTCCAGGGCAACCAAACAGTCCCAAAAAATGAAAACCAGGGTTTGCATAACCAGGCTATAGATAACCATGATTTGTTTCATTTTCCTATTCCCCAACCAAACGGGCCCTTAGGAGCGAAAAATACCTGTCACTTTAAAATGTGCGAAAAACTTGAAAGATGACAAACGTGTACTAAACAGTCCACGCAATTTTGTCGTGAGAAAGCCCGCTGACATTGTACCCGTGAGAAATTGCATTTCGAAAAAAATTTGACTGAGTCAAGCCCACTTTATCATTCACGCCTTCCAAAACAATAAATTGAAGCCATCGTAGCAATACATTACATCAGTGCTTCTGAGTCTCTGCTGAAAGGAACATAAAAACTTAAAGAAAAATGGCGTACGTTAACATTTTCTCCATCTTACCATTCTGGGTGGCCTTCGCAGATCTGTTTATCAAGTGTACTCAGATTTTCTCCATCTCTACTGATGACTTTGGCGAATATGAGATAATGTCGCGCCCCAGGATTCGATCACAGAACCACAAAGCCAAATCCTGCTGATTCAGCGTGCTTCCAAAATGTGAAGTTGAGACTATTTTGGTCATGCTAAATCATTTCTTAATGTATTTATTTTTACCCATAAATATTGTTGTTAACTTTCCACACATTCCGAGAGTAAGAAAAACAAGGAAATGTGTGATATTTGTATTGTTCATTGATATTACAAATTGATTTTGTATACCTTCCTCTCTTTGATATTACATAGCCTTCGTTTCATTGCAGATCTTTCCTGGTTCTTATTTGATGTTACTTTTATCTAAAGAATTGCAGGCGTGAAGGTTGAAGGTCAATCTAATCTTGCTAAGTTTCAAGTATGACGTTTACATATTATTTATGTGCGTCGAAATGTTTTATTAAATAGGAGAAAACCGGAAGATAGTTTACCATAGAATTCCTTAAAAGAGGCTCAAATAATTTGCTGCATGCATTCCACGTGAAAAATTCAAGCGACTAAAATAATTTTACACAAGTATTAAAGGAATCATGAATTAACTATGCATGTTAAGACATATATAGTAGCTATCTAACTTTCTAAGTTGTTTATCACTCCCAACTTTGCAATTTGACCAAGCGAGCCATTTCTATTCATGAGTGAAATATTTGTTATGAATTAAATCTATAATCCCTCAATATTACTCAACTTAACAAAACTATACCAACTATTGATCCTTAGAGTGTTTAGATACCATATGAATATTTCATTTTATAACCCAATCAGTATTAGGGAGGTCTATCATCATCTAATTACATAATTCATATCTATTTAATAGGAAATTTATTGATAACCACTAATCATGAGGCCTTATGAATGCCACCATTAAGGCTATTTGGCTTCTAACATATTCTTGCTATTTTTCTCTGACTTTTTTCATTATACCACAAAAATTGATAAAATTTATTCAAGTCCTCATATACTTTCTTAGAAGGCATCCAACATGAAAAATAACAAAAATATAGAGATGATAATATTTGGATCACAACAGGAATCTTGTTTGCTATTGATCAAAATTTATTTTCCTAAGTATAAAGCTTAATTTTTTTAACTTATTAGTGAACCGATTCATGAATTTATACGAACATTAATCATTTCCTCCTTTGCAAAGTATTATAATTTTCCATGATTGGACTAGTAGGTAGGTCTAGTTGAAATTCATTTGATAAGATAGTGATTAATTCTTGCATAATACTTTCTCTAAACAATGGATAAGGATAGAGTGAGTAGTAGTTTTACCTTAATAATGAAGTGATGGGAAGTGTAGATGTATGAATATATTGACATCTTTATCAATATAGAGAAAATATGGGGTAGCAATTCCTTGGAATTGTAGTTAAGAATTTGAAGGCGAATCACTAAAATATTATGAGAAATGGTCTTATAACAATAAAATTCAATGACATTCCCAAGTGGCATGTTGTAGATGATACCTAAATCCAATTTTATTGTTTTGATAGTTAAGTTGGATTGATTCATTGGTGCATTGTCCATAACATCCAAAGGGGTGACAATAATATCCATTACAAACAAGAACTTGAAATTAATTTCTATAAAATTTCATCTTTTGTAAGACTGAAATATTAAGAAGTAGATGTAATATTAGTAATATGAGCAGCACATGACAATGCTAGATGATGTGTACTTATTTTTGGTGGAGATGTTGGATGGGATACTTTTATTTTTCATGCAAAATTTAGAGGCATTATTTTGAGGAAGAATGTGAGGAGAATTACTATGACCTTAGTTATATGAGCACCATGTGACAATGCTAGATGATGTGTACTTGTTTTGGGCGGAGATTTTAGAGGGGCTAATTTTATTTTTTATGCAAAATTTAGAGGCTTACTTTTGGGGAAGAATGTGATGATAATTACTATGGTGGATTTCCATATTCACGAGGCTTTTATGTGTTTAAAAGCATATGAAAATATTTAGGGCTAATATTTTGCATCGCCAAAATGAGCATTTACATCGACCTCTTTTATTTTCATTTTGCACTGCCAAATAGAGGATTGGACAAAATCAGAATTAAGAAATGCCAATTCCAGACTAATTCCCGCAACCAAACAGTTTAAAAAAATCCATGATAAACCAATCATGTGGTTTTTCTCCTCCCATTTAGTGAAACTTGTGGAACCGAATAAGTAAAATTGAGTCGTCATACTTGAAACTAGGCAAGATTAGATTGACCGTAAAGCTTCACGCCTGCAATTTTATTTGAGAAAATCAACATCAAAATAACAATCGGAAAAAGTCTGTCGTGAATCCACATGTGGACCTCAAGATAAAAACGAAGGCTATGTAATACAATACAAAAGAAAGGAAGGTATACAAAATCAATTAGTAATATCACACGATTCCTTGCTTCTCCCACTGTCGGAATGTGGGGAAAGTAAACAATATTTGTGAGTAAATACGTAAAGAAATGATTGAGCAAGTCTCAACTGCACATTTTGGAAGCACACTGAAGCTTTGTTTTATGGTTCTGCGATCGAATCCTGGGGCGCGACATTATCTCATATTCCCCAAACTCATCGGTGGAGGAGATCAAAATACAAATGTATTGCTACGCTTGCTTCAATTTAAGCTTTTGCTCTTGCTGCGAAATCACCCAATTATAACATAAACAATTCGGACAGATTTAAAACGTGGGCTTGACTTGAGCACAAGTTTTTTTTTTTTTCAAACGCGATTTACACGGGGATAATGTCGGTTGGATTTAAAGTCTATTTTATGAACAAGATGTTCATTATAGAAATCTACCCAAAAAAATTAGGCTAGCACTTAGACGATCTTGCAAAATGAGCATTTACATCTTCCACTTGAAAATGTGGAATTGGAATTTGAGGGCCAAATTCATGTTTTCTCAATTTCCATTTTGAAACCATTTCGGGTCCACCTGCAAATAAATTCAACATTTGGAATCCGCGTGCAAACAAATTTATTCATTTTTGACGAAGAACACTGTGGATTTGCAGGCTTACAAGAATTATTCCATTGTTCATCTCTGCGTGGCCAAACTGCTGCACCATTTCCACTGGGCTCAACACGAGCACCGTCCCCTAGACTTGTCTGAGGTGCTTAAGCTGTCCGGCTAGATGCTGCACCCACTTCACGTTCCTCTCGTCATTTTCAATTTCAAAGTCCGAGAAATGTCTGTCCTATTTATTTCTTCTGCACTATAGCATCTTGTCGTTATATCTATAATCTATCACACGGGGCACAAAACAAACCAAATTGATTTGGCAAATTTCAGTTTAGGGTTCTGCCAGCATTATCTGAAGAATTTTGTTTTCATATTGTTACAGGTTTAAAATATGCCACACAAATGGGATTTTGTAAATTGATTTAAGAGGCCTCGAAATTCATTTTCGGCGAGGCGAGCAATGATTAAAAAATGATTTGAGATTCGCATTGAAATATGTGGCAGGATTGGATTTTTTATCTGTATACAATTTTTTTATCTGTTCACAATTTTTTTACAAATTTTAATCCCGGAAGACCTTTAAAAGTCCCAAGTCTTGTCTTTGGGTGCTCTGCATCTTCTCCTCTACCTGGGTTTTAATCATGGTGACTTTCTCTGATTTCTCAGCTGAGAATGGCTCGAAAATTCTCCTACAGTATCACCAACCAAGCTCAGTTAGGCTTCTTCTATTTGGGGGTTGCCCATTTGCCAAATATTTGCATTCCATGTCTCTCCTCAACATTTCTCTGCCCTTTCCCTACTTCAATAGGGTTGCATATAGCGTCAAAATAGAGGGTATCGAGGTCGAAAACAAGCTGTTACCGATTCCCAAATCAGCGTTTCTATCTGATCACACAAGCATCGGACAAACAATGATTGATTCGGGCACCCAAGGGTCCTAAAGGTTCAAAAGGGGTCCTATGACACATTAATGTCTCTTAGGACCCCTTTTGACCCTTAGGAAACCTTAGGACCCCTTACCATTCATTAGTGTATGGTAAGGGGTATAAGGGGTCATGGGACACATTAATGTGTCTTAGGACCCCTTAACAACCCTTACGACCCCTAAGGTGTAGAGAGAGGGGTCTTCAAGGGTGATAAGGGGTCCTAGGACACATTAATGTCCTAAAAGTTCTTATGACCCCTTAAGACACCTTACAACCCCTTATCATACATCTTATGGATCTTAAAGTGTCCTAAGGGGTCATAAGAGGCTCTAGACATATTAATGTGTCCTAGAACACCTTAAGGCATCTTATGATATCTTACCATACATTAGTGTATGGTAAGGGGTCTTCAGAGGTCCTAGGACACCGTGATGTGTTCTAGGTCAAGTTAACAACCCTTATGACACCTAAGATGTAGAGAGAGGATTCCTAAAGGGTACTAAGGGGTCATTAGGGGTTCTAGGACCCCTAATGACCCATTTCCCTACATCTTAGGTGTGCTAAAGGGTCCTATGCGGTCATAAGGGGTTATAGGAAAAATTAATGTGTCATAGGACCCCTTAAGACCCCTTACGACCCCTTACCATACATTAGTGTATGGTAAGGTGTCCTAAGGGGTCTTAAAGGGTCCTAAAATACAATAATGTGTCATAGGACCCCTTAAAACCACTGGGGACCCCTTACAATTCATTAGCTTATTGTAAGGGGTCCAAAGGGGTCCTACAACATAGTAATGTGTCTTAGGACCCCTTAAGACCACTAACGACCCCTTAGCATCCCCTACCATTCATTAGTATGTGATAAGGTGTCATAAGGGGTTGTAAGGGGTCTAAGAAGTCTCACGACACATTAAAAACCCTTACAATCCCTAAGACTTAGAGAGGGGGGTCCTTGAGGGTCCTAAGGGGTCATAAGGGGTTCTAGGACACATTAATCCCTTATGACCTCTTAGGACCCCTTATCATACATCTTAGGTGTCTTAAAAGTTTGTAAGAGGTCATGAAAGGTCCTAGGACACATTAATGTGTATTAGGACCCCTTAAGACCCCTTACCATTTATTAGTGTATGGTAAGGGGTCCTAGGGGGTTGTAAGGGGTCTAAGGGGTCCTAGGACACATTAATGTGTCCTAAGACCCCTTAACAATCCTACTACCCCTAAGATGTAGAGAGATGGATCATAAGGGGTACTACGACACATTAATTTGTCCTAGGACCCCTTACCATGCATCTTAGGGGTCCTAAAGGGCCATAAGGCGTCATAAGACACAATAATGTGTCTTAGGACCCCTTAAGACCCCTTACCATTCATTAGTGTATGGTAAGGGGTCTTAGGACACATTAATGTATCCTAGGACCCCTTGACAATCCTTACAACCCTTAAGATGTAGAGAGAGGGGTCTTAAGGGGTCATAATGGGTCCTCTCTCTCTCTCTAAAGAGTCCTATGACTATTAATGTGTTCTAAGGGGTTATAATGGGTCCTAATGTGCTATAATGGGTCCTAAGGGGTTGTAATGGGTACTAAGGGTTCCTAGGACCACTTATAACCCATTAGAACCCCTTAGGAAACATTAGGACACATTAGGACACATTAGAGCCCATTAGTGTGTCCTACAATGATTAATGAATTCGAAGGGGTCGTAAGAGGTCCTAATGTATCCTAAGAGATCCTAATGGGTCCTAATATGTCCTAAGGGGTTTTAAATGTTCCATAAGGGTTTTAGGATCACTTAGGACCAATTATCACCCCTTATGATACAATAAAACCACTTAGAACTCTAATGAGCATCCTATGGTGTTTAATGCTCTCTCTCTCTCATCGGTCCTATGACTATTAATGTGTTTTAAGGGGTCCTAATGAGTCCTAATTTGTCCTAATGGGTCCTAAGGGGTTGTAATAGGTCCTAAGGTTTCCTAGGACCAATTAGAACCCATTATATCCCCTTATGAAACATTAGTACACATTAGAGCCCATTAGTGTGTCCTATGATGATTAATGTGTTCTAAGGGGTCTTAAGAGGCCCTAATGTGTCCTAAGGGGTCATAATAGGTCCTAAGGGGACCTAGGACCACTTACAACATATTATGACCCCTTATGATACATTAAAACCACTTAGAACCCTAAAGAGTGTCCTTAATCAAGTCAAGGTCTTAGGTTATAATCAGTAGTTCACTGATAATCATGTTGAAGACAATGTGTTGATTCCTAATATTTGGCTAAGTCTGAAATTTCCTAAATACCCTCAAAATCCAGAATCTTTATCTTAACTCCTATGAAGCTGAAACCACTCTCAAACATCCTAGAAGTATATACATAAAATGTAACTTAAGTATAATAAAGGAAGAGTATGTAACTTATACTTAAATGTTACATTTTATGTATTGACCTAGTGCTAGAAGTGGTTTGGCAGGGCTTGTTGGGCTTTCTTCCTCCGTCCCTTAAGAATTTTCATAATGTTACACAGCGCGTGCGTGCTATAGGGCGTATGCACTATAGTGCGCATGTGCTATAGTGCGCACACACTATTGGCTTTGATTGCCCAAGCCTTAGGCTCAGGCAATCCAAGCCATAGCGCGTGCGCGTTATAGGACGTACACCCTATTTATTTTTGGGGACCAAAAAAAAATGTTTGGCACCTTTTTGGTCCCCCATCTTCGTGCATATACCTAGAATACATCTTAGGGGTCCTAGTATATGTTAAGGTGTCTTAAGGGGTCATAGGACAGATTAATGTGTCTTACGACCCCATAAGACTCCTAAGATGTACTCTTACGCTTCTTAAGGGGTCGTAAGGGGTCATAAGGGGCCATATGATGCAATAATAGGTGTTAGAACCCCTTAAGACACCTTAGTACCCCTTAGTAACCCTAATAATACATATTAGAGGGCTTAGTGCACATTAAGGGGTCATAGGACACATTACTATGTCTTAGGACCCCTTAAGACCCCTAAGATTTACTCTCTCTCTCTCTCTCTCTCTCACACACACACACACACCCTCTCTCTCTGTCGCGCACATGTACTCTCTCTCTCTCACACACACACACACCATCTAATCTCTCTCTCTCTCTCTCTCTCTCTCTCTCTCTCTTTTTTTCCCTCCATCACCTTCTCACTCTTTGTGTTTCCCTCCCTTAAGGATTGTGTTATGGTTTACATAGTGCATGCGCGCTATAGTGCCTATGCGCTATAGCGTGTGCATGCTATGTAAACCATAAATTTAGATAGCGCTAGTGTAATAGCGCATGTGCACTTTTAACTACATTAAAATTTACCAAGCCTAAGGCTTGGATTTTCCATGGAGATCCAACTCAAAGGCTTGGAGGATTCAAACAGATCTGAGACGTGTTTTCTAGCAAACCTACAAAAAAATAACATTTTTTCTTGTGTGCTCCCCGTCATGTTTGCACGTGGTTGAATAACTATAAAATCAAACGACATGAGATTGTAGATCTCTCTGTTAGCTATCTAACCATATAATTTATTTTGAATTCTCATTATGTTAAGCTTTTCATCTCTAATTTCTTTTGTAAGTATGTCCATTTTTTATCAAAAACCAACGTGTATTCATTTGGGCTTAGATTTTGGCCCGTTCATCAAATTTTGAAACAAATTAAATTTTTAGAAACTAGACTCCATTCTACACACTTTAAAAAAAAGGTAGTTTTGATTTTTTGATTAGTTTTTAATGATTTTTATGGGGAGCACACATAAATTTCACATTTTCAGGATGTGTCCACTTCGAAAAATCGGAAAAAATCATACTTACATCAAAAAATTAGTAGAAAAATCCAGGATAAACTAGGTGGTGTTAGCTAATTTTTCACTAGAGCAATTTTTTTTTTTTTTAAAAAGTTGAGATTTTAGGGGGAGCACACTAGACACTATGTTATGTTTTTCATAAAAAATAGGACCTTTTTTGTGCTCCCCCTTTTTGAGCGCCTTAATCTCCACCATTTCTAAAATAAATTAGCTAGTTTAGAAACTAGATTCAGAGTAGAACAACTCTTGTTTTTGTCACATTTTGAAATTTTGAGTGTAACTATCCTCATTTCCTCGTTGAAGTTAAGAGTTTGCTGATTTCAGAAAAAAGTGGCATCTTATACCCCCTTTTTGGTCCCCTATCTTTGTGCACTTACCCTTTTCAAGGTTCCAGATTAAAACCTACCTCAAATTGAGATGAAAAAGATAGATGTTGATGCCTTAGTAGCATATTGAATCTTTATTGGATTTGACCTTGGTTTACATATCAAATGAGAAATATTTTTGCTTAATATATTCTTTGTTAAGGTCTCTCCACCAGATGTCCTTCGATTTACTTGGGTTAAAAATGTGGGAGAAACTCAGAGATGACAAACATGTACTAAACTAGTCTACAGTTACTCAATTTTAGCATGATAAATCCACTAGACATTATATCCGTGAAATTTGCATTTTGAAAATGTGATCAAATCAAGCCCACCTTTTATATTTGTTTGAATTATTTTTGTTATAATTGGCTGATTTAGTAGCAAGAGAAAAAGAATAAATTGAAATCCACATGTAGAAGTAAAAAATTGGTGGGTAATGTAGAGCAATGACAGAATAAGGTCTATCAAGGCAACTGTCATTTTAATTCTGGTTCTGTCTCTGTCTCTACTTCATGCCAGCGGTTATAAAATGGAGAGTAAAGTGAAGAAGTCATTTGAAATGGGAAACTACAACAAGATGACATTCTTCCCCAATGAAGGCCTTCAATCCTCTGAGGCTAGTAATTGCCACTTCTGGTCTCTATTCTGGGTAGCCTTTGAACACATCACTCCAGCCAATGAGAATTTTTTGTTGCATACTCTAAAGACAGATGTGGAGAATGAGATGAACAACATGACCCCAGAAAGGGAAGATAATTTCTAGAAGATACTTGTGCAATGATCTTCCTGGGTTGGAATATAATTTTAGCCCTGGTGTTTGATATTTTCCGGCATGATAGTAGAGTGAAGAACAAATTTAGTCCAGAAGGGGTAACAAAGATTTACACTGGATCAGTGTATAATCCTGATGAAAAATCTCTTCTAGTTTAGGCTTTGTATCCTCCTCACAAGAAACCTCAGATTATTGACACTGAGAAAGCATGCAGTCACATGATGACCTTGAAATTTGGACACATTGATCTAATTGCTACTGCAGATATGAGCACCAACATTGCCAAATTGAACAAGGATTAGATCAAAATGTTGATCAAGGAGCATGCTATGTACAAGATGAAGAGTGAGAGGTTACTTACGAAGAATAATTTTCTAAAGGATGCATCTAAGGAGGCTCCTATGGAAATCACATATGCTCAAGTTCATGAAGAGGATTCCCAGTGTAAAGAAAAGTATGAAAAAATGAGCATGGAGAATCAGCAATCAAGATCCCAGAAAATGAATACTAAGTTTGACACAGTTTCTCTAATAATATAGAAAAGATTTACAAACTTCATGTCAAGGGCTGAGAGGTTTTGGGTGGCATACTAAAAAATGATAAGGCCATTTAGGAACACAAAGGACTAAGGGGGAGATTGAATTAAAAACTTGGAGAGTTGCGACAGAGAAATCCTCCTAATAATGAAGCCCTTGTATTAGCCCAAAGTTTGATCAATGAACATAAAGTGTTGTATGAGGAACTAAAAGAGGAGATCAAAGGATTTTCATATGTAGCAGGTAGAGGATTATCACCTTTAGTTAGAGAAGATGTGATGCAGGAGCATCCTGGGTGTAAGGGCAATCTTGCATCACCCAAAAATATTTATGTTTTCCTTTCAATAAGGGCTACCTTGTGCAGAGCTGCTATTTATGGAAACTTGCTATTTTTAGTAAGTTGGTCATACGATCTCGGAATGTTCTGATTTTGCATGTGGAGGTTCATTTCAGTCATATTAGCCTGCCAGTAAAGTTTCATGGCTAGATCAGGTCTAGTTTTGAAGATATTGAAAAATTTTGGTATTGAAAACAGGGTACAGAAATTTCGAGCTCAGTTTTGAAGGCTTTAGAGGCCCCGGATGAGGTCGAAACTTGGGTTGAATGAAGCTTGCTTAGTTTATGTTTTGTAGAGCGCTTCGTGGCGTTTCTGAAATGGGGTTATAATGGTCAATCAGGTCAACTGGTGATGACTTATGGTCTCCGGAAGTTGGGCCACCTGAAATAGCAGAAAATAATTTTCCTTCAAAATTTTTCGGGTTTTAAAAGTTATTTTGAGCCGACTTTGATGTACTAAATTGAAAAATAAAATAATTCTAAGTTTGGTTGGCCCTAAGGGCTAAATTTATGGAACCTTCTCGGGCGGTGGAAATTGCCTATATAAAGAAGGCCTGTAGTGTTGTCTTAGGCAGTTCGGGACAGTTCTGGGTAGATCTGGGTAATAATTCGAGGCTTTGTCCTACAGAATATTGTAATGGGAATTCCCATGTGGCTTTGCATATTGTAATTCTGAAAGTTTGTAATTCCACATTTGTGAAGATAATAAGAAGCCCATTTTCTGTTCTTGCAAATTGTTGTTGCTTCTCTGTTTCTGTTATGTGTTTGTGGTATTAAGGGGAGCACCCTTCATCAAGATGGAGGTCCAAAGGGTCAAAGTGAATGGCTTTCAGAATGCAGTCTGACACTTCCCTGGGAGGTTTTGGATCATGCAAGAGAGGATGCCTCACTTGGGAGGGTTTAAAGTGACTTGCAAATGACGATCAACATCAAGTATATCATGAGAGATGTACTACAAGATGCAGATACTTCTGCATCCGATAAGTATGTTGGTTATATTACAAAGGCACATACATGCTTATTAGAGGGTAAAAGCACAATAAGTTGTCACCCTTTTACAAAGGAAAATGCTAACATCAGGTCAAAACTGTAAAACTTCAAGGGCATAAAAGTCATATTTTTTTTAAGAATTCAAAGATGATATATATATATATATATATATATATATATAAAATTGTCATTATATTAATCTCATAATACTCAATAGACATTTCATAGGACACATCTCTCCTAGCCTCATTCTCAATATAAATGAAAGAGAGATTGTTGCATTTGGAAAACACGTACCACATACAATATAGAGTGCTATTAAATTTGTAGCTATCCTAAAATTAACTTGGTATCAGAGCCAAGCTGCAAATGTAAGAGAGTAGTTTGTTGATGGTGAATGTGTGACTGTCTCAGAAAATATAGTTTCAGTACAGGGACCATATCTCATAAATACACCGTTGGATTTCGCTGAATTTTGGATATGCTGGTGATAAACAAATTGTGAAGAATGACACCAGAGAGATTATGGAGAAACTGTCGGATTCAAGCATTATGACAAAATGTGTAGGGGTCTATGTGAAATTTATGAAAGCGGTTTTCATTAAAGAGATATATTAATTTGTTACGATTGTGGTCAAGCATTAACAAAGAAGCATGTATTCAAGGAAGGTTGTCTCTTTCTACAAAGCAAGAATTAATTAAAGAGTGTCACCTCTCTTGGAGAAATCAAGTCATTTCACAAGAAGACATGCGAATTGTTCAATGATATAAGAGTGGGAATTATACATTATGGCGGGGAATAATAGCCAATGTCACTTTCCCATTTGAACCATCCTTTGAGTTATGGTGAATATCACGAGACTTGATATTCTTGGTCAGACCATATCTCTGATATCATATTGAGGTGATATCTAAAATACTTTCTGACTTATGGTGAATATCATGAGACTTGATATTCTTGGTTAGACCATATCTCTGATATCATATTGAGGTGATATCTAAAATATTTTTTGAGTTATGGTGAATATCACGAGACTTGATATTCTTGGTCAGACCATATATCTGATATCATATTGAGGTGATATCTAAAATACTTTCTGAGTTATGGTGATTATCATGAGACTTGATATTCTTGGTCAGACCATATCTCTGATATCATATTGAGGTGATATCTAAAATATTTTTTGGGTTATGGTGAATATCATGAGACTTGATATTCTTGGTCAGACCATATCTTTGATATCATATTGAGGTGATATCTAAAATATTTTTTGAGTTATGGTGAATATCATGAGACTTGATCTATTCTTGGTCAAACCATATCTCTTGTTATCATGATGAGGTGATATATTATCTCTTAAAAATAATGGATATTTTGTGAATTGCATTTTGATGAATTTTATCTTCCCTAGCTAAGAGGGAGTGTTGATGTTTATAGCTCCGATCAGATAAAATGAATGAGATATTAATATTATGAGAATGGATTAAATTATGCACATACATATACATACCACTATATATATATAATCAATTGTATTAATCTCATAATAATGAATGTACATGTCTCTCCTAGCCTCATTCTCAATATAAATGAAAGAGAGATTGTTGCATTTGGAAAACACATACCACATACAACATAGAGAGCTATTACATTTGCATCCATCCTAAAAATTAACAATTGTTAGGTCTATTTTTTGTTTCCCGAAAAATGTTGCAAATTAGGGGGTTTACTTCCCGCCAAATCATTATAAGTAAAACATTGTTTTTTCCTTCAATTTCAGAATATTTTAGATGGCATATATAGCTAGTGCATAAAAAATAAATAAGTGTTTTTGATCTATAGTTTGCCTGTTATAAGTATTCAAAGTCGAACATACCTGAAATCAACAATTTTTGTCTCCTGTCACTTTCCCCTGTCAAAACTATACCAAAAGCCAAATAAATTACATATTTTTGAAGAGGACTCTCTTCTTTAGTGTTGCATATGATTTAAATTTTTTTTAAATTTATTTAGCATTTTTTTTCTCGAATCAACGACTTCTCAAAACTTAATATACCTACATGTAGTTTTTAGCGAATTTGTTCAACCTTTTGTAATTGAAACAATATAAAATTTATATATCCATAATCATAGTTCCGAGATCTAGAAAAGGGTACTTTTACTTTTTTTACATTTTCTATTTTGAGCAGAGAACGAACCAGCAGAAGTGCAAAGTTCTGGTTGTTTGATGTTTTTGGGGGTTTGGCTACCAACATGGCATCCCACCTAGGAAGACTCGGCCCAGTCAGAGTTGGCCGTTTCTGACTAGGCCGAGTCTCCTTAGGATATCACAGTCATTTTTTGGTATTTTAAATACCAAATTCTTTTGTATGTAAAATATCGCAGGGATTGGGCTGAGTGGGACTCGACCGATTCCCACTTTGCCTAGTCTACTAGGCCACATAGGCACCATTCGGCATTGCATGGTGCCTATGTGGACTCGACCGTGTTAGACTCAACCAAGTCTGACTGGGCTAAGTCTAATTGGGCCGAGTCAGTCGAGTTAGCCTAAAAGGCGACACTCAACTGTGCTTTTACCCTACAGCATATATTATTTATGTTATATATTGTTATCTTGTTATTTATTTCCAAAATATTCTTTGAAGGGTCATGACCTATTTAAAGTATTACTATATAAACGAGTTGGTATGTAATGTTTAATCATTACACTTGACAATACAATCAGTACTCTTTCTCTACAATTTGGGGTGAAAATTCTCGTCTTTGAAGTTTAGTTCTATGGGATTTTTATTTCAAATGAGTAAATGATATTTCAATTATTGTATGAGAATTTATTTATGCTATAATGATTTAAACTTATCAAGTATTCTGAATCTTTTAAAGGAGTTCAAGTTCTTTATACTACTTATCTGATCGGTCTTCTCAAGTTGGAGTTAAATTTGAGTGGGTAAGTTGTGTGGCATACATAAATTTATCTTTTACAAATAATTAGATAGTTGACAGATCTATACAAGTTATAGATTTAAAAACTATCCCCCAGATTTATACACTAAGATCCCAGAAGGAAATGACTTTGTTACCCAAAGAGAGAAAAGACATTGGTCTACAATAATTTTGAAAACTTTATCAAACAAAGAAACTAGGAGTAGAGATAGAAGTAGAGGCTAAAATCTAGATAGAAGTAGGAGAACTAAAAGTAAAAGATAGAAAGATCAAAAATAAAGAAAGGAGTAGAAGATTATTTATATCCCAAATGGATCAGCTACAAGTAGAACAAAGATTACAAGATACAAATCATAATCTGCTATTAAGGGTCATCAAGTTTAAATTGGTGATCAGGTACACCCACCTAGGTCTAGCAGAACTAGAAGAGTAGGGGAATTCAATTTTCTCATTCGTTGGCCAAGTCAATTGCGAGACCCAACCATAGGCCTTGGCATAACCTTAAGGTATCACAATCTGTTGATTTGGGAACCAACAAGTGTTTCTAATCTAATTTATTCTTTTTTGAAGATATATATAAATACTCAAGCACCTCTTATTTTTTATCCATGGCCCTAGACAAATTAAAATTGAATACATAATTTTCAAAAACCTTTTAGACTTGAACTCTTTTCTTGGCACATAATTCTTCTAGGTGATTGGCCATGGATGAGGATAATCTTCACACACACTTGGTATGCTTTCAAATGGAGAATATGTTTAGTATTTTACAAATAAAAATTTAATAGTTTTTTTAGAAGATTTTATTGATTCACATTTCTTCATTTATACTAAATAAATGGCTTGCTCAAATATTCTACTATAGACTTTAGTGCAAGTTAATAGACATCCCCTGGAATTAAACACTTGTAAACTCTTACTAAGCATTGTACATTATAATGTTGTGTGCATGCTAATTTTCTACTATAACATAGGTTCTTCCCCTCACAATAGGTGTGGTCATGCAACCACATTGATAATACCAAACACAATTTGGATAACTCCTATAACTCTCCTCAACATTCATGATGTCGATAGTCTTAGTAAACACATACATTCACTCTGCCACTTTTCAACATTATGACACAGGGTGCTTCCAACTAGTCTAATAGTGGCAAGGTTCTTAGCCTAAGATTGAGCATTTCTCCATTGAAAGCTACTCTTCAAACTAAAGAAGAAAATGAAGGTGTCATTATATGGGATAGGGATGTATTGCCAATGACCATTACCTTTCAAGTGGCTAAAACAAGCTTGATGACCATGATCTACCTATACATCTTGTTAGATCTATAATTTTCTTTATATAATGCTTTAATGCTTATTATTTTCTCGTATTTTGATATGTTTAACTCTTTGCTTTTAATAGAATTTAAGATGTATTGCTTTCTCACCTTCTTTTTTCAATGAATAAGATATATATATTATTTTATTGTATTTTAATATACTTTATTCAAAATTTGTTAATTAAATGTTGAGATTTTGTTTCATTGAGTTTTTTTGGGTGTGAATATATCTTTATGCAAAGTAAAAATCAATAAATCTAATAGTTTTTTTTGTCCATGTAATGCAAAATATATTTGTTACCTTAAGGACTTTAAAAGATTACCCGTATAAAAGATCATATAAGAGACGTTGTCGTGAATCCGTGATACTCTTTTTTTTATTGGAGCAAAAAATCCCTGTCATCTTTAAAATGTGCGGAAACCTTTAGCCCGTTTGTTGCCAGGCATTAACCTGGAATAAGCATTAGTTAATGCTAGAATAATTTAATTATCTGTTTGTGGCATTTTTCGAATTCTCGAATTAGAAAACTAATCCCCATTTTGGAGCCAATGCTTGCATTAGTTAATTCTAAAAAAAAGCTAGGATTCATTTCTTATTCAAGAATAAGCTATTTATGGATTCAAATTTATTTTTTTCAATATTTAAAAAAAAAAATATTAATCTTTTTTTTTTAATGTGGGTATGTATATATACACGTGTGTGTATATATGTGTGTGTATATATACACACATGTATTACATATATGTATATACACACATGTATATACATGTGTGTATATACATATGTATATATACACGTGTGTGTATATATACACACACATGTATATATACATATGTGTATATACACATGTGTGTGTATATACACACATATATATGTGTGTATATGTGTATGTGTATATACACATATGTGTATATACACACATATATATCTGTGTATATGTGTATGTGTATATATGTGTGTATATATAGATATGTGTATATGTGCATGTGTATATGTGTACACAAGTTAAAAATACATATTGTTCAAATTAATTAAAAAAATGAAAAATACTCCTTATTTCAATTCTACAATATGGGATCCAAACGCAGAATAGCTTATTTCAGCTTTCATTTTTAGGATTAATTAATCTGAGAATAAGCCCTTATTCTAGAATAGGCCTATTCTGAATAAGTTAATACCATGCACCAAACAGACCCTTAAAGATGTCAAACGTGTACTAAACTGTCGACGCAATTTTATCGTGACAAAGTCCGCTGACATTGTCCCCGTGAGAAATTGCATTTCAAAAATAATTGACTAAGTCAATTATGATTCACGCCTTGTAAAAGTATAAATTGAAGCCATCGTAGCAATACAAGACATCAATGCTTCTGAGTCTCTGCTGAAAGGAACAGAAAAAATTAAAGAGAAATGGCGTACGTTAACATTTTCTCCATCTTACCATTTTGGGTGGCCTTTGCGGATCTGTTTATGGAGTGCACTCAGATTTTGTCCATCTCCACCGATGACTTTGGGGAATATGAGATAATGTCGCGCCCCAGGATTCGATCACAGAACCACAAAGCCAAATCTTGCTGATTCAGCGTGCTTCCAAAATTTGCAGTTTAGACTATTTTGGTCATGCTAAATCATTTCTTAATGTATTTATTTTTACCCATAAATATTGTTGTTAACTTTCCACACATTCCGAGAGTAAGAAAAACAAGGAAATGTGTGATATTTGTATTGTTCATTGATATTACAAATTGATTTTGTATACCTTCCTCTCTTTGATATTACATAGCCTTCGTTTCATTGCAGATCTTTTCTGGTTCTTATTTGATGTTGCTTTTATCTAAAGAATTGCAGGTGTGAAGGTTGAAGGTCAATCTAATCTTGCTAAGTTTCAAGTATGACGTTTACATTTTATTTAAGTGCATCGAAATGTTTTATTAAATGGGAGAAAAACCGGAAGATAGTTTACCATAGAATTCCTTAAACGAGGCTCAAATAATTTGCTGCATGCATTCCACGTACTTTAGAATGAATCCCTTTACCTTAAAATCTATTCATGTTTGGGTTATATGATAAACTGTCTATAATTATACCCCCTATAATGTACTATGTAGATTTAAATAAACAAATCCAATTAATCAAAAAAATAATATCAATGAAACAAAAATACAAAGACAATGGAAGAATCCAAAAAACAACAATAGAGTTTAATCTAGTTAGAGATAAAAATTAATTAATAAATAGAAAGAAACAAAAGTAGATTCACCGAAGACAAAGTAAAAGGTGAAAGGATCTTCTTTAAGTAGAAAAAACATCCTTCTACCTCTAATACTATGTAGAGCACTCTTTTAAAAAATATATATATATTGAACCTTTAGAGCAAGAGTGTTCTCACGGTGTTTAGAGAAGTTGGTAAGAAGCCTAAGATCAAAATCATTTTTTTTGCTAGCTATATTTTTCCTTCTAGCCATCAAAAGAGTGACAATGTTTAGTTATAAAATTGTTCTTTCACATTTTTCTCAAAGGAACCAATTTGTTAGATATAAAGACATCCTTCTCTTTTCAGGAGTCCTCCTCCCACAAAATATTCATCCATTCAAAATATACTCAACATAATAAATTTATTTCTCCTTCTTGTTAGAGGTTTTCTTCATGATAATCTCAAAGTTCTCCTTTAAAACAAAGCTATGTAAACAAGAAAATTGAATCTGAAGTTGCAGCATAGGTAGATTCTTCCACCATTATGGCTCAATCAAAATCTCACAAAAATAAAAAAAATCCCTACCATGGTTGTTAAGGATTTCTAAAAGTTGGCATCTTTTTTCAATCATGCACCTCCACCCAAAAATCCAAAGAGTATATCATCCATCACCATAGATGCCCAAAATATGAGGTGTGTAGAAATTGATAGTCTCTTATGTGTTGAAGAAAAATAATTAGAAGTATCTGATTGCTAGGCTTCCCAAGTGGAGAAAAAAAAGGTGTGTGTGTGTGTGTGTGTGTGTGTGTGTGTGTGTGAGAGAGAGAGAGAGAGAGAGAGAGAGAGAGAGAGAGAGAGAGAGAGAGAGAGCATATGGACAAGGAAGCCAAAGAAAATAAATTAGCTCAAACCCAAGTTTCAATATCAAGCTAGTTTGATTGAGTATTCCATGCCAACGCCACCATTTCCACCAATTAACATTGCAGAAAATGATATACTACCTACTAGTAAGATCAATGTCATTGTAAGGACAACTAAGCCATGGACACATGGCTTACTTTCATTAGAGCAAAATTTTATGAATCACTTATTCTACATCATAAAAATACAAAATAAGTTAAAATAGTCAAGATAACTACTAAAAGTGGAATTTTAATGATGATTTCAAGGTGTTGTATTAGAATCTACATCAAATTGAAATGACAGATGCATTTTGTTGCCTCGGTAGAATAGGAAATATATGGTAAATTTGATCTTTTATCAAATATTGAATGACACTAGCTTATCAAATTAATGTCATTATAATATATTGTTTGCTAAGGCCTCTCCATTAGATCTCATTCAAGATCCACTTGGGTGTTTCTACTTGCAATTACTCATTTTGAAGTTATTTAAAAACACTCATGTATCTCTTATGTTTTTGTCCATCAAACTAGAGAAATTAGCCTTAAATACATGAAGATTTTAGACCTTCTAGGCATAAACTATTTTCTTGGTACATAACTCTTCTAGGTAATTGGCCATGGATGAGGAATAAATTCGCACAATTTTTGAATTCTTTCAAATGAAGAACTTGCTTAGTATTTCAAAAATAGAAACTTATTATTGTTTTTAGAGCTTCTATTAATTCATATTTCTTTGTCGATATTGATTTTCTCAAATATTCTTCCAAAGATTTAGTTACAAGCTAGAAAAAATTATCATGTATATCTGAGAAATGTCTACCCAATTATTAAACTGCACATTTGACCTTATTTAATAATATAGATGGTCCTCGACAACATAATGGTGATGGACATTGGTTATTACTCTAATTGTATAGATTTGACTCTAATCTTTCCAAGAAAAATAGAGTACAATACATTTTACATTTTCAATAAACTAATAAATACATCAAAAGTGCACTATAATGACTACATAGACAATGCAAGATAAATCTTTTTTTTTTCAAAAGAGTGGTAAACGCTTTGACCCGAAGCTATGAACCGGTGACGCCACAAATGCGGGACCTGATTTCCATTAAGATTTGAAGATTGATGGCAAGAACAATAATACAACTTAACTATCACAACACGCCACTATTGACAACAATACAAGATAAATCTTATTGTATAATGATAATCTCTATTATTTTATCTCATGTTTTGATGTGTTGCAGACTACTCTGAATAGACTGTGGGATTGTCGTGATACTATATTTTTATTTTTATTTATTTATTTATTTTTTGGTGAAGGGAGAGAAGAATCCTTAAAAATGTGCGAGAAACTTGATGAAAAACGCGTTGTAAACGGATTTATTGTCGACGTAGCTTTATCGTGAGAAGTCCACCTGACATTATCACGGTGAGAAATCACATTTTTAAAAAAATGGTGATTACGTCATCCCCAAGTTTTGATTCCGCGCGAAATTGTTTGATTATAATTTGCTGTTTTGTTAGCGCCCTCTCGACCAAGGCAACAGAAAAAGGGATAAGCCATCCTAGCAAATACAATACATCAATACTTGGGAGTTCTTGGTGAAAGAAAAAGGAGAATTAAATATGAGTAGAGCAATGTTGGACATAACTCACATCAAGATTTTGTCCATCGCACCAGATTAAAGAGAGTAGAGATGCTCTGGAGGTCAAGAATCGTAGATTAAAGATGCTTCAAGTTTAGGAGGACTTCAACTAGAAAATAGTTTTATTAGGGCATTGATTGGGTGGATTATGTGTTAGAATGATATTGTTATTCAAAAATGTTTTTGATGTTAATAATTTTTTTTTATTGGATTATTTATTTACGAAAATAAGAGTTTGAATTTATTGAAGGCTTTTGTAAGTCGACTAATCAATCACTGAATAAAAGTGAATCTAATTTAATCATTAATACATTTTGGTCTAATTGTTGAGCCCATTAACTAGTTTCTCAAGAAAAGATTAAGTTACTAAGGATAAATCTTTTACCAAGTAATCCTTTGTTTCTTGGTCTAACTATCTTTTCCAATACAAATTTGTCTCTTGTAGCTAAAAGTTTTAAAATGTTGTTTTAAAAGGTGATAAACAAGATAATAAGATGCAATCTAGAGATAGTGTGTTTTCATTTTTCCCTTTCGAAAGAGTTTGATTAGGCCTTTATTACTAGTAGGCCCTAATGAACCTTTCTTCAAAACATCCAAGTATAACAAATAAAAATCATCATTAATATGTTGCTACATTTATTGGTATATTTATATTGAGAAACAATCTATTGGAGGACTTTAATTAGAGTCTATTGAAAAAATATGTTCTAAGTCGTTAATACATATATCATAGTCTAAGAAGTAACTATGTTCAATATCCACCTTCTTGGGTATGTGGTCCTTAATAAATTAATATTTTTTTTTAAGATTGATTGCTTGTCTTGCAAATGAGAATCCTCTCTAAAAAGATTCTTGTTAAATTTTTAAATATTATTTTCTTCTTCTAAATTATTATGAACATATATAGTTCCATCTTGAATTTCTCCAATATATTTCTTTTTATGTTTATTGTTAGAACAATTAAAGAATTATTTGGACCCTCTATTAGCCTCCTTAATCTAATTTAATTTGAATTTGAAATTAGCTCCTTGGCCCCTATACATGTCAATTTTATGAATCCATGCATTTGTAGTAGTTATAGACTTTTGAACATTGATATAATAGCTGGGTTTGAATTGAGAAAATTCCTAGCACATTCTAGCTTTCATTGAAGGGATTTTTAGTTTTAATTTTCATTGCCATGCCAATCTTTTACCAAAAGAGTAAAAATTTAGCACATTGTGAAATATCATAGCACACCACCATTTCCTATGTAAGCCCCCTTCATTAAGCTTAGAAAAAGAGTTTGAAATGCCTACCAATGCAATAACGCAATAAATTATTTTAGATGTGATATTTTAAGCTAAACAAGCAACTAAAATATCACTCTACTTGTTTCAAGTACTAATATTGAAGAAAGAATGTGAAAATGATCCAATAGGATAGAAGAATAAAATAATTTTACACAACTATTAAAGGAATCATGAATTAACTATGCCTATTATGAAATATATAGTAGCTATCTAACTTTCTAAGTTGTTTATCACTCCGAACTTTAAAATTTGACCAAGTGAACCATTTCTAGTCATGAATGAAATATTTGTTATGAATGATATCTATAATCCCTCAATATTGCTCAAATTAACAAGACTATACCAACTATGATCCTTAGAGTGTTTAGATACCATATTAAAAATTGCATTTTATAACCCAATCAGTATTAGGGAGGTATGTCATCATCTTATTACATAATTCATGTCTATTTAATAGGAAATTTATTGATAAACACTAATCAAGAGGGCTTATGAATGCCACCACTAAGGCTATTTGGCTTCAACATATTCTTGTTGTTTTTCTTTGACTTTTTCCCATTATACCACAAAAAATTATGAAATTTATTGAAGTCCTCATATCCTTTCTTAGAAGGCATCCAACATAAAAATAATAATAATAAATATGTAGAGATGATAATATTTGGATCACAACTGAAATCTTGTTTTCTATTGATCAAAATTTATTTTCCCGATTATAAAGCTTATTTTTTGAACTTATTGGTGAACCGACTCATGAATTTATATGAACATTAATCATTTTTCTCCATTGCAAAGTATTATAATTTTCCATGATTGGAATAGTAGTAGGTCTATTTGAAATTCATTTGATAAGATAGTGGTTAATTCTTGCATAATACTTTCTCTAAACAGTGGATAAGGATAGAGTGAGTAGTAGTTCTACCTTAATAATGAGGTGATGGGAAGTGTAGATGTATGAATATATTTACATCTTTATCAATATAGAGAAAATATGGGCAAGAAATTCCTTGGAATGGTAGTTAAGAAGTTTAAGGTGAATCACTAAAATATTATGAGAAACGATCTTATAACGATGAAATTTGATGACATTCCCAAGTTTCATGTTGTAGATGATACCTAAATCTAATTTTATTGTTTTGATAGTTAAGTTGGATTGTTTCCTTGGTGCATTGTTCATAACATCCAAAGGAGTGGCAATAATATCCATTACAAACAAGAACTTGAAATTAATTTCTATAAAATTTAGTTTTTTGTAAGAGTGAAATATTAAGAAGTAGACATGTAATATTAGTAATATGAGCACCACGTAAAAATGCTAGATGATGTGTACTTATTTTGGGTGGAGATGTTGGAGGGGATACTTTTATGTTTTATGCAAAATTTAGAGGTGTTACTTTTCAGGAAGAATGTGATTAGAATTATGATGACCTTATTTATATGAGCACTATGTGACAATGCTAGATGATGTGTACTTTTTTGGGTGGAAATGTTAGAGGGGCTACTTTTATTTTTTATGCAGAATTTGGAGCTTACTTTTGGGGAAGAATGTGATGAGAATTACTATGGTGGCTTTTCCATATTCATGAGGCTTTTATGTGTTTAAAAGGATATGGAAATAATTAGGGTTAATAGGTTATATTCTTCCACATTATAAGGATTAAAATAGAGCACCTCCTTTAAATCATCACCAAATACTATTCTATATGAGTACGGAATTTTATCTTAATTTTTTGTTATGTTGGAATGGATGGGATACATAAGAATTTTACAATGCTTTAGTAGAGGATGCAACATCAAATATTGAAATATGAGAGGAAGGTCTCTTACTATAAAAGTCTTGTGAACCTTAGTCAAGTTAAAAAAAAATGGGAAGCCAAATAAAGAAAAGTTTCAATTCACATGATTTTCTCCAATATCATGGAGAGATGAAGGAAGATTATAAATACAAGAAACATAAATTATGAAGGGTTGAAATCAATTGTAAGTTAATTTGTTTAACCTATAAAAGCAAGTGGAAAAAAGATATAGTTTCTTAGCTATGGGGTTGAGGAGGAGTTGCAAAGGATCTCGATACTGCAAAAAATCTAATCAATATATGGCATTGTCATGCTTGTAAAAGATGTCCAAGGTAGTGAGCTATATTCCTATGAATTTCTCTTGTTGTATTTTTTCACCTAATTAAGGTTTTAACTTGTGTAATTTAGTGTTTTTGTTCATTTAAACAATTGTGTGCTCTACTTCTTATTTGTTCATGTTGTTGTGAGTTTATGAACATATTTATATTATACTTTTCATTTATTTTGAGAATAAGCATCTATTGTTAAAAATTATTAAAAAAATCATATAGAAAAAAATTGAGTTTCATACAACTCCATTATTTTATTTTATTAGTGTTTTAAATTAAATAATTTTTATAGATATAGAGTTGGGCACAATCTTTTCTTTGTTAAGGCAGTGAAGAATGCCTACCATCTATAAGATTTTGAATGTGCAAGAAATTTGAATGTGTAAATGAAACAAAAATATTACTCTTTTAAGTAGAAAATTAATTTTAATAAATTTGTCTTCTCTTATACAGATAGAGAATGTTTCAATTTATGAATTGAACTAGTGTCTCCACTCACCCTCTAATGATTATTTTGTAATTCTCAATAATTTTGTTTAAGTTTCTCTTATTCTTTTTAATTTACTTTATAATTAATTTACTTTATTAGAACATCCAATGCCAAAACTCCACATCATTATTTAAGAAATCCCGCATAAGTGTATGGTCCTAGAGTTTTAGAATTTAGTTGCATATTCACATTAGTTATGAGTGCATCCAACCCCAAAACCCTACAACGTTCCTTCCCCACGTTCTCCGTCCTACTACATTCTTCTCCTTCCTACTACATTGCCCTTCCAAGCCGGTCAAATCTTTAACGAGACATTTCAGAAGGTGTTCATTGTCCTATTTTACAACTTTGAAAAGCTTGTCGAGTCTTCAGTTCCATATTCTTCGCGTCTATAACATTGGAACCAATAGTGCATACATCTCTCCAGGCACTGTGCATCATGGATGTCCCAAGTGCAGATTGACGATACCTTGCAGGCATGCAGCTCCACAGATGAAAGAAAACAACTGAGAGATGCGGCAATAAATAGCAGTGCCTTCTTGTCTAAAAACTAGAAGAGATAATTTATATATTTAACATATCATTTTATTTTACACATAATTTTAGGAAAGGAAATAAATTCCTAAAATTTGTGTTTTAAATTGTAATACTGAATTATTTATTCTTCAAGAAAGATATTTCTAAATGTTATTATTGTACATAAAATAAATAAATAAGAATTTTTAAATTTAAATTTAATATTTACTTTTGATTTTAAATTATAGTATAATATTTTTTTTTAATTTGTCAATAGTAAGATTTATGTTTTTTTTATGTCTATGAAATGGAATAGTTGGAAGAAGAAATGTGGATAGATAATGAAATGGAGATAAAGGGAGGTATGAAAGAATAAATGTGTGGAGATAGGGATAAAGAGGCAAAGAGATAAATATGGAGGCTTAGGAAGAGGGATACAAATAAATAGAGGGAGACATGTATAGAGATGGATGGGGAGAGAGGAAGAAAGAGAAAGAGACAAAGATAGAGTGAGATAAGAAGATAGAGATAAATATATATAGGTAGAGGTAGAGAAAGGAAGAAAGAAAGAGGGAGAGAGATATGAGAAGATAAAGAGAGATAAAAAAGAAAAAAGAAAAAAGATATATGGAAACACAAAGGGAGAAAGAGGTTGAAATAGAAACACAGATAAGGGGATAGAGAGAGGTAGAAGAAGGTGGGGAGGGGGAAGATAAAACTCAATATATAGAGAGTGAGTGAGAGAGGGAGAGATGTAGATAGAAGGTGATTTTAAGAGATAGATAAGGATAGGGAAAGAAATGGATAGATAGAGAGATAGATAAAGAGATGTGGGGAAATATATGGATAGAAATGAATAGAAAGAGAAATAGAAATAGAGCTAGAGATCTAGAGTAGGAGAGATAAAAAGAGATACGTAGTAAGAGATATAGAAAGATGAAGAGTGGGAGTGATATATATGTAGAGGGACATACAGAGAGATAGAGAGGGATAGGGAGATAGAGGTAGAGAAAAATGGATAGAAAGAGCTATAAATACAGAAATAGAGATATAGAGATATATAGTATAAGAGATGGAGTGAAAAGTGAGAGCTAGAGATAATTGATATAGATCTAGCGAGGGAGAGAAATCTTGAAATGAAATAAAGACAAAAGAGGCAATAAGGAGATTTTAGCAATGATAGAGATAAATAATAGATAGATAGAGAGAGATGGAAGGTGGAGAGGGATAGAGATAAAGATAGGAAGGTAGAAATATGGAATTCATATGTGAGAGAGATATTTATAGAGATAGAAATATGGATGAAGAATTAGAGTATGTATGTGTGTGATTATATTATTATTTGAATTAAAATAAATTTATTATATATAATTATTTTACTATAATTAAAATTAAAAAATATAAATATCAAACTAATTATTTCTATAAATAATAGAACTTTAAATAATTGATTTCCAAGCCAAAAAAACCATCTACATATATTCAAGTACTCATTGCACATCAAAGAAAGAAGATGTTGAACCTTTTAGAGCAAGAGCCTTCTCGCAATTTTATCTTGAGAAATCATACCGACATTATCCCCGTGTAAATCGCGTTTGAAAAAAAAAAAAAAACTTGTGTTCAAGTGAAGCCCACGTTTTAAATCCGTCGGAATTGTTTATGTTATAATTGGGTGATTTAGCAGCAAGAGCAAAAGCATAAATTTGAGCCACCGTAGCAATACACTACAATACATCAATTCCTCTTTGAGTTTTTTTGGTGAAAGGAAAGGAGAAATAAAGGATTCATGGGCAGAGCAATGGCAGAAAGAAGTTCCATCAGAGCAACTCTAATTCTCGTTCTGCTTCTGTCTGCGCTTCATTACAGTGCGGGAGAAGAGGACTCCCAGTACAGATGCAGTTATTATTATAAGATGGAGAAATCGTTTGAAATGGGCAACTGCAGCAACAGAACAGTCTTCCCAAGGAAGGCCTTCAATCCGCTGAGGCTGCTTATTGCCACTTCTGGGCTTTCTGCAGGCGTCGCACTATTTTGGGTAGCTTTTGCGTACCTGTCGTTGAAATACATTTGTATTTTGTTCTCCTCCACCGATGAGTTTGGGGAATATGATATAATGTTGCGCCCCAGGATTCGATCGCAGAACCATAAAACAAAGCTTCAGTGTGCTTCCAAAATGTGCAGTTGAGACTTGCTAAATCATTTCTTTACGTATTTACTCACAAATATTGTTTACTTTCCCCACATTCCGACAGTGGGAGAAGCAAGGAATCGTGTGATATTACTAATTGATTTTGTATAACTTCCTCTCTTTTGCATTGTATTACATAGCCTTCGTTTTTATCTTGAACTCCACATGTGGATTCACGACATACTTTTTCTGGTCCATATTTTGATGTTGATTTTCATAAATAAAATTGCAGGCGTGAAGCTTTACGGTCAATCTAATCTTGCCTAGTTTCAAGTATGACCATTCAATTTTACTTAGTCGGGTCGAAACGTTTCATTAAATGGGAGGAAAAACCACATGATAGTTTACCGTAGAATTCCTTAAAAGAGGTTCAAATAATTTGGAGAGAGAGACTCTATGCCAAATGGCTACCACTTCCATTAATCATAAAGATATATACCACAGGCCTATACTAGTGAGATCAATGCCATTATAAAGACAACTACATCACATGCACGCATATTTAACTTTCATTGGAGGTAAAATTTCATAAAATGCCTACACAATAAAAATCCATAAAGAGTGAAATTTTCAAAAGATCTACTAAAAGTGGAATGTTGGTGATGTTTTCAAGGTGCCGGATTAAAATCTACATCAAATTGAGATGAAAAAGATAGTAGCATATGGAATCTTTGTTGGATTTGATCTTTCTGTTACATATCAAATGTGAAATATTTTTTCTTAATATATTATTTATTAGGGTCTCTCTACGAGATGTTATTTCAAGCCACTTGGGTGTTTCTAGGTTCAATCATTATTTTTGAAGTTATATAAAACCACTAAAGTAACGCTTTTATTTTTGTCATCGACTTGGATAACTTGACCTTGGATACATTAAATCTTTAGACCTTTTAGAAATGAGCTATTTTGTAATTGCAATCATTATTTTTAAAGTTATATATAAACACCAAAGTATCTCTTTTATTTTTGTCATCGACTCAGACAACTTGGACTTAGATACATGAAATCTTTAGACCTTTTAGAAATGAAGTATTTTCTTGGCACATGATCTTTTGAGGTGATTAACCATTGATGAGAACTAGATTAACACAAATTTAGAATGCTTTCAAATGAATAAACTACTTAGTATTTCAAAAATACAAACATAGAATTATTTTTAGGAACTTCTATAAATTCAAATTTATTCATGTATACTAGATATTGATGATTTTCCCAAATATTCTTCTATACATTCAAGTGCAAGCTAGTACACTTATCCTAAAAGTTAAATAATTGTAGACTCGTATTGAAGATTACAAAATTATGCACTATAATGTTCCATTCATGACATTGTTCTACTTCAACATAGGTCCTTCCACTAACTAACTACATAGATGTGGTCACAACCACAATGATCATACCAAGTACAATTCAGATGATTCATATGGTGATATGGGTCACCTTAATAATGAGGATGTGGATGGCAGCCTTAGCAGACACATAATTGATCACTCTATCACTTCTTAGTGTCATGACATGATGCATCTAATTGCTCTAATCATACCGATGTTGTTCGCCTAGGAGTGAACATTTCTATATTAAGAACTACTCCTCAACCTCCTATAGATAACCATGACCTCTTAAGTGGTTGAGAAGCAAGCTTGGTGAGAATGAGTTTACAAGATTACCCATATAAAAGATCACTTAAGAGTCGTCATCATGATGCTATATTTTGAGAAGGGCGCGAAGAGCCCTTGGAATCCTTCAAAAATGTGTGAGAAACCTTGAGATGACAAATGTGTACTAAACTACTCTACGGTTCATGCAATTTTAACGTGAGAAATCCACCATACATTATATCACAACCCACATTATTTCAATTAAGTAAATTTATTTAATTAATTGCATACCTCATTATGAACCTTTATACTTTGAGTTGAATTGAAGCCTAAAATGTTTATGGTTATGATGTAATATCTCTTGTTAGAAGAAATTACATATTTATTGTCGACTTACAACTTTTCAAGAAACTTTGCGTCTCTTTGTTCTTGCTAATTTATTCTTTACTAGGACATCGAGCCATTGGATCTCATTAAGGCCTATGCATTGGATCTCATTTGATCCATTTGAATATTTTCAATCTCAATTGTTCTTTCTAAAGCTATATAAAAAAACCCAAGAACCTCTTTTATTTTTGTTGATGGGCCTAGGTGAATTGGACTGGATACATGATTTTGTAGATCATTTAGAAAATAACTCTTTTTTTGGCACTTTTTCAAATGGAAAATCTACTTAGTATTTCAAAAATAGAAGCTCAACATTGTTTCTAGGAGCTTATATTAATTCACATTTCTTCATGTATACTAAATCAATGATTTACTCAAGTATTCTACTATAGACATAAGCGCATGCTAATAAACTTGCCTATATATTAGATATTTGTAAACTGTTACTAAGATTTGGGTGAATGCACACTATACTATTCTATGCATGTCATTTTCTACTCTTAACATTTGTCCTCCCCTTCTAAATAGATATGGTTACAATAATAGTAACCATACTAAACACAATTTAGATAGTCCTAGAAGAGTCTCCTCAACGTTGATAATGTGGATATTCTTAGCAAACTCATACATTCACTCTACCACTTCTCGACATCGTCACATGGTACTTCTTATTTGTCTAATAGTGACAAGGTGCTTTTCCAATGTTTGAGTAGTTTTCCATCGAGAGCTACTCTTTAACTCGATGAAAACAATGATGAATATGTCATTATATGTGATGGGGACATATTTTTGAAAGGTGTATGACATTGGTCTCCTTGTGATGTATAGAGTGATGCTTGGTTGATGATATGGCTTAACTGCCTCCTATGTTCTATAAGTCTAGTGGTAGTATTGACTATGAATAGGTTAATCTTTTGGTGCAACAACAACTAACAATTGGTATTAGAGCCTAGGTCATGGGTTCAAACTCTGTGCCTACGCTAGGGGGGGATTGTTGCAAGGTGTGCACCCTTAGTCTCCTTGTGATTCGCAGTGCGATGCTTGGTTCGCAACATGCCTTAACCACCTCTCGTGTTCTATAAGTTTAGTGGTTGTATCAGGCATTAATATCGATCTTTTGGTGCAACAACAACTAACACATATTTCCAATGGACATGACCTCTCAAGTGACTAGAGCAAACTTGGTGACCATGAACTACCTACACATCATATTAGATCTATAGCTATTGTTATATAATTATTTAATACTTTTTTATTCAAGATTATATTTTGACATGTATGAAACTTTATTTTGACCCAACTTTAAGATATATTGTTTTTCCACCTCTTTTTTAATATAAAAATATATAATATATTATTTAATCCATATTTTAATATATTTTATTTAAATCTTTAAATAACTCCACTCTTAAATTTGATTCCATTCCACTCATTATTTTGTTTGAATATAAATATAACAAACATCTTTAGGCAAAATAACATATAAAATATTAATTGAAACAAATAAATAAATTAAAGAGCTTTTTCCCATGCACTATTGATTACTTCCTTCTAGATTTTAAAAGACTACCCATATAATAAAAGATCATCCAAGAGACGTCGTCATGATACTATTTGGAAGGGAGCGAAGCATTCTTAAAAAAAATGTGCAAGAAGCTTGAAGATGACAAACGTGTACTAAACTGGTCTACTGTCGATGCAACTTTATTGTGAGAAAGTCCAGCTGACATTATTCCCGTGAGAAATCACATTTTTTAAAAATTGTGATTAAGCCAAGCGGACTTCATGATTCCATGTGAAATCGTTTGGTTATAATTGTAAGTGCTTTATCGATCCATGCGAGAGCAAAAGGATAATTTGAACCCATCGTAGCAATACAATACATCAGTGCTTCTGAGTTTTTTGCTGAACAAAAAACTAGAGAATTAAATAAATCGGTAGAGCAATGGCGACAAAACAATATGTTGATGAGTAGGATGATGAAAGGGAACAATATAATAATAATAAATTGGCTTGCATACAAGATCTCTTCAACCAAGGTTGTAATTCCTTGATGCTACATAAAGGTATGGATTGGTCATAGCTAAATATGTAAGTGAGATCAAGAATCATATATTAAAGATGCTCCAATTTTAGGAGATGGGCTTAGACTAGGAAAAAAGCTTCACCGGGGACTTTATTGGGGTGGGTAGTATGTTAGTATTCAAGATATTCCTGATTATTCAAAAGGTTTTGGTCTTATATGTTTTTTTAGCTTGGACAATCAATTTAGACAAGTAAGGAGGTTGAAATTATTAAGGTGGTCTAGTTGTAGAAACTTTTAGAGCATTGGGGAAATGTCCCTTGTGTAGTTGCTAGAGTGCTTCTAGACCCTTCTACTTTTCATGACCGCTCTCTGCCTCATGGTTATCGATGTGGCTGAAGCTCCGAACTGCTCCTTGTTCTCAAATCCTAGTCTCAAGTTCCTCGCTACCAATCTGGTGGTGGTACAAAATTTCACAGGTGTTGCTGCACCTCTCCGTCATTTAAAGGCTCAGTCTCCAGGTGGAGCACGCAGGTGTGAGCCCTTATACAGGTGGTGGCACTGGCTGGGTGACGGTGATAAGAATTGGCTGATCTCTTTCAAGTGGTTCCCGTAGTTGGCTCTAACAATCTTTCCTTCCAAGAAGGAAAGGAATTTAGGAGGCTACAACTGAAGAACGGTGGTCCACGCCGACCCCATTGATGTATGATCAATATCCTCCTCTGTCACACATGGCCACTACTCTAGCTGCTTAGCGGTTATTTATATTTTTGTTTCCAAGTGCTACCTGTGTTTCTAATTTAAGGCCTTGCCCATTTTTCTCTATTTATCCAGGTACTACCCATCTAACTCCTAAGGGGTGATCTTTTCTCCCCCTACTCTTTTGTGAATACTGTACTCTAATTTAAATATTAATGAAAATTCCTACTTATTATTAAAAAAAAAATTTAAAAAGAAAGAAGAAAGTTTATTAAAGGTTTTATGAGAGTCAAGTATTCGATTACAAAATAGAAGTGATATATAATCTTATGGTGAGATTACATCTAAAAAGATAGAGTGAAGAAGAAAGAGGTTGACATCTCTAATTGGGATTCAAAGAGGGCGAAAATAATCTAGAATTATAAGATGATGAAGAAAATGTGAAGATGTCTAAGTGGATTAAAGGATTGAATAATTGAAAGGTAGTTTTTTTTTCCTACAAATTACAATTTATAGTTGCTCAAGAAGTTTTATACATTGCAATAGATTTGAACCAAATCATACTGAGAAACCAAATAAGAAATAGTTCAAACTCACATAGTTTTCTCCTTATTCTAGAGTCATGGAGAGATGAAGGAAGACTATAAATGTGGAAAAAATAAAAAATGAGGCATGACTCAGTTATAAATTAATGTTCAAACTACAAAAGCAAGTGGAAAAAGATATAGTTTCTTAGCTATAGGATTGAGTAGTTGCAATGGAGTTTGGAAATACTATCGAAGTTCTAATTAACATATGAAATTGTCATACTTGTAAAATTTGTCCAATATAGTGAACTAGATTCTTATGGACTAGTCTTGCACTATTGTTTTTCACCCAATTAAGGTTTCATTTCAGAAAATTTGGTCAATTTATTTATTTAAACTATTGTGTTCTCTGCTTCTAGTGTTTCCATGTGATTTGATGAATGTATTTATATTATACTTCAAATTTATTTTGAGATGAAATAATTAATGTTTGAGCGTTTCATTGATTAAACTAAAATTTATGAGTATAATTTTCAGGATCACAAGATATATAACATCCATGATTTATGGATCATTAGGTGACAATGGTAGTCCATGTGTGGATGAAAGAAAATTTGACTAATTTTTTTCATCGATGTGAATCAATTAGTGATTTGACAATATAAATTTTACTTTAAAATCACTTTAAGAATAAGTATCCATCATTACTTTATTGAAGTATTGAGTGTTTTTGGTAATTCTTGATAGAGACTTGATTTACTTTAAAGGAGAATTAAATAAGTATGCTCTTAGAATGATTGATCTTCTATTATTGCTAATGCTCAAATAACATATAATGATTTTTTTAAATGTATAACCCTAAATAAATGAATTTTAATTCGATAGGTAGAAATCATATCTTAGGCATGTAAGCCCTTGAATGCAAGAATTTCAATTTTGAATATGGTACCCAAGATTATAAGAGTGGTCATGTCTAGGGGAAATTATTATGATTGGGATTATCCTAGGGTAAGAAAACTCCTAGGAATTGAATCATACATGTTCTAAATGAAGAAATTGAGATATCTAAAAAATTGAATTGATCTTTGATTAGTTTAAGCACTAAAATAATTAAATTATGCACTAGAACCATGTATTCAATTCATCGATTGAAAATGACATTAAAGTAAAATTTATAAAAAAAAAAGCCTTATGGTATGAACTTTTCTATTCTACAATCAAATCACATAAAAGTAAAAACCTCTTATTTCTATGTAAGACAAAGTTCCTAATTTATCATATATAACATTATTTAGAATATCACTTTGAATTACTAGAGGCAGTAAGGTCCATTTTTATTACTTATTCTTGAAAATTGTGATCTACTATCTATTGAGTACATAATCCTTTTGTTGTTTATTCTATATCTAATCTTCATCAAAAGATTTATTAATGTTGATAATCTATTATACTTTGTTCAACGTATAATTTTATTTCATCCATATTTTTATATGTATTGTACAATTTTATTTTTAATTTAATATAATCATTAAGACATATTTTATGATATACAAATGGAATAAACTTAATAGTTAATCCATATAAACTTTATAATAGAAATCAATCAAAAACAATGTTTAAATTTTGAACAAATAATATAATTTAAAAATTAATATTAAATCAAACTAAAAATTAAGACATTGAAAAAAAGATTAAACTTAAATAAATTTAAAAATATTATAAAAAATTATGTTCCACAAAAGTATTTTCATACAACTCTATTATTTTGTTCTATTAGTGTTTAACTTGAATAATTTTATAAACACAAAGACTTCCATGGTACTACTTTTTTAATTTTAGAAAAAAGCGAGGAATGCCTCTTATCTATGAGAGTTTGATTGTGTAAGAAATTTTTGTCTAGAAAAAATGAAATATTGTCATTGATGTCAAGGAGTGTTTCAAATTATGACATGAATTCATGCTACAAAGGCTACTCTAAACAACTTGTGATATTTTTATTCCACGCCGCTTATCCAAAACCACATACATCAACAATTAAGTCCACATAATTTGGATGAGTTAGATGGATATTCAAGGCATTTCATCTATTTATTATGCTTTTCATATTTGTATAAAGCTAAGTGAAAGCATACATTGAAGCCATTACAACAAAGGAAAAAATATGAATGCTTGTGAATTTTGAGGTAAATAAAAGGAGAATTAAAGAATTTGTAGGTAGGGCAATGACATAAATAAAGTCCATGAAGGCAATTCTAATTCTCATTTGGTTTTGTCTATATTACATTAGAGTATGGAAGAAGAAGAGGACCGACCCAAATGTAGTTATGAGATGTTGTGAAGGGAAGACATCATTATATAATTTGGATAATGTTGTCTTAACATTGTAATAATTAAATCAAATGTTGTGAAGGGAAGAAATCATTAGATAATTTGGATATTGTTGTCTTATCAATTGTAATAGAGCATAATATCAAACTTCAATCCTTTTTTAAATTGACCTAATGGTCGTATCAATACATACCTACATCACTATGTCACATTTTTCAACTTTATAGTTCAATCCTCAACTATGCATATTTTATCTCAAAGTGTTTAAGTGTATATATGATTTTAGGAAAAGTTAGGCCTCTTACAAAGTAAAAAATTCATGAAAAAAATTTGAAGTCTTTATTAAGTTATTTTTCAAAAAAATTATGCACCTTTGAAGTTTGTATCTCTCATGTCCTTAGGATCTAAACATGTAAAATTTGGTCTTTAAAGGTTTTAGGTTGTTCATGTAACCTTGTAGTTTCCACTTAATAATATAGAAAATTAAAATCTAACAGTATGCACTATAATAGAGATATAAACTCTTTAAGCACATCTATTGTTGTTTCTTAGTTCTTAGTCGGCCTCAAAGTTTGCACAAATATAAGGTTAGAGATTTAGAATTTCCAAATGTTTCCATGATATTTTAAGCATTAATGTCAATTCTAAAACCCTTAAAAATTAAGAAAAATCTGAAAAATAAACTTTTGAGAACCCTTAAACTTACTAGTATGCAGCTATTCTTGGACCATAGAAAACACATGCAACAATATTATTTTTGTCTCTTCTATCCTATTTCTAATCATGCTCAAGAGAACCTTAATCTAACAAACTCAACATTAAAATAAAAAATGACAATTCAATTCTTGTGCATACACATCCTATAAAATAGTTGA
>MU224783.1:2634163-2668677 GCA_018584345.1 Thuja plicata | reverse complement strand
ATTTGGTTTTCTTCGTTTAAATAACAGAGTACTCAAAATAAACCATTATTTATTTATTTTTTAGCAAATTCCATTGGTTTGTCCTCAACAGTTATGAAATTGTTTAATAGTTCCAACTAGTTGTAAATTGCATATTTAAAAGCACACCCTGAATCAATTAAATCATCAAGTTGTGTCTTGCTTTTCCTCTCTCACATCAATAGAATCTGGTATTTTTGACCGTGTAATTGATTATTTTATATCTTCAATTTATTAGAAACATTTTAGAACCACTCTTGCTCCAAGCATTTTGATTTCATGAAAAACACATTTATACTTTTGCAAAGAATATTGTATCGAAGGAGGTTCCAATCCACAATAAAATATTTGATTTTTAATTATTCTAGAGATTCCACTTTGATTTATAAAAATATTGAGAGGAGTTCTCCATTTTATACAACCCTTTGATTTACTAGGTATCCTCCATTCCTTCAAACCATTATTTTAATTATTTTTTTACTGTTAGATCCTCGTTTGTAAGAATTGTAACTAATCCTAGGATTTTCTAAGATTCATTCAAAAATTATAGCACCCCTTCCTTTGAGCTCACTTTGGACTCATATTGCACACATGTACTATAAATTTAGTTTCCTACCTTGAAAGCCTTCAAAAGTATATATTCCAATAGTATTGGAATTTACTTTAAAAATTACAAATTAATTATGAGTTTATCCAAACTCCAAAATCCCACGACATTTTTCTCTAAGGATTTCAAAACTAAAAATCATATTTGAACCTCCTACTAAAGTGCATTTAGACCCAAAACATTTCTTGTATATACCCTTCAAAGTTTCAAACTTTGCAAACACTTTTGCATAATGACATAACTCCATCCAAACCATTAATCCCTATAACAATTTTGATGTTTTAAAGAATTTCCAAATAGCTACTCACTTGCATCTAGATCTAAAATGATCCCTAGCTACACATTTATTAGATTTTCTCATATACTTCTAGAAATAAAGGTGTTTACATCGCTTCATGTCATCTCTACAAAATAAAACATGAATGTAAAGTGTTTGTTATAAATTTCAAGATCATCAAATTTTTAGCTTACTTCATGTCATCTGTACTATAGAAAATATGAATGTAAACTTCTTGTTATAGCATGTAGGATCATTTAAGAGCAAGCCCATTTTTTTAGTAGAATGCAATAATGAATGGGATGCTCATAAAAAAATTCTAAACTTGTGGCCTTCCAAATTCATACTTTAGGAGTAAAAGAGGTACCAAGGAAGTATTAAATGATAGAAAGGCTATTAACCATACCAGGGCCAATAAATGAGGTTGATACTTAGTCGATCTTAAAAAGTCGTTGGTTGGTACCAAAATACAAAAGTGATAAAGAAAGGACTCAAATGTAAATTGAAAAACAAATTAACCTAGTTAGAGATAAAAATTAATGAGAAAAAAGAAACAAAGGTAGATTCACCTAAGGAGAAGTAAAATGTGAAAGGATCTCCTAAGTTGAATAAATCCCGTTCCACCTCCAATATTATGCATGTGAAACTTTGGACAAAGAACAAAATGTTGCACCTTTACAGAAAGAGCCTTCTTATGATGTTGAGAAATTGTTAAGAGAGAAGAAGCCTAAGACAAAATTATTTTTTCTTGTAGACATCAAGAGAGTTAAGATGTTTAGTTATAATATCGTCCTTCATACTGTCATCATGAGAAACCCTAATCCCCTCTTAAGAATCCATCATTGGTATAAATATATCATTCTCTTGCCAAGGGTCCTCCTCCCACAAAACATCCATCCTCCAAAAGCATCCTCAAAAGAGGAGGTCTATCTCTCATCCTACTTATAGGTTTGCTTCACAATAAGCTTAAAGGAACTCTTAAAAAAAACACTTTAAATGAGAAAATTGAATCTGAAGTTCAAACAAGGTAGACTCTTCCATTCTTGATTCTACATTACATGTCTCAATCAAAAACTCATAAAGCCCCTACAATGGTTGTTGAGGATTCCTCAAAGTTAGCATCTCTCTTCACCCATGTGCACCTCCACCGAAATATGCAAAGGTGATATTCGTTGTACATAGATGATGAAAGCATGAGATGTGTAGAAATTGATAGTCCCTTATGTGGTAAAGGAGGAATAGAATTATCTAACCTCCAAGTTTCCCTTGTGACACGTGGAAAAAAAGAGGGAATGAGAGAAAAAGAATTATTTAATCGAATCAACATTTCAAAGAATGTATATGGGACAAGGAGGCTAGAGAAAACATAAAAGAGAACATGAATTAGCTCACATCCAATGTGCAATATTGAGCTGGTTTGATTTAGTCTTCTATGCCAATCCTAGCACTTCCATTAATAAATATTGTAGATAAAGTTATTTTGCCTACTAGTGAGATCATTAGCACTATAAAGACAATTGAATCACATGGACAAAATAACTTACAAGTTCATCAGATTAAATTTTCATGAAACACTTTTTAGACACCATAAAATCTACAATGAGTTCAATTCTTCAAAGGATCTATGAAAAGTGACATATTGATGATGATTTCAATGTATAGAATTAGAATGTACTTTGGACAAAGAAACAAAATTTTGTACCTTTACAAAAAGAGCTTTCCTATGATATTGAGAAATTGTTAAGAGAGAAGAAGCCCAAGACAAAATCATTTTTTTCATGTCGACATCAAGAGAGTTAAGATGTTTAGTTATAATAGTGTCATCATGAGAAACCTTAATCTCCTCTTAAGAATCCATTATTGGTATAAATATATCATTCTCTTGCCAAGGGTCCTCCTTCTCCCACAAAACATCTATCCTCCAAAAGTATCCTCAAAAGAGGAGGTCTATCTCTCCTCCTTCTATGTTTGCTTCACAATAAGCTTAAAGGAACTCTTTAGGAAAAAACCCTTTAAATGAGAAAATTGAATATAAAGTTGAAACAAGGTAGACTCTTCCATTCTTGATTCTACATTGCATGGCTCAATCAAGATCTCATGACAAGAAACAAAGCCCCTACAATAGTTGTTGAGGATTTCTCAAAGTTAGCATCTCTCTTCACCCATGTGCACCTCCACCAAAATATGCAAAGGTGATATTCTTTGTACATAGATGACGAAGCATGAGATGTGTAGAAATTGATAGTCCCTTATGTGGTAAAGGAGGAATAGAATTATCTAACCACCAGTTTCCCATGTGACACGTGGAAAAAAAAAAGAGGGAATGCGAGAAAAAGAAGTATTTTATGGAATCAACATTTCAAAGAATGCATATGGGACAAGGAGGCTAGAGAAAACATAAAAGAGAGTGTGAATTAGCTCACATCCAATGTACAATATTGAGCTGGTTTGATTTAGTCTTCTATGTCAATGCTAGGCACTTTTATTAATAAATATTGTAGATAAAATTATTTCTCCTACTAGTGAGATCATTAGCACTATAAAGACAATTGAATCACATGGACAAAATAACTTACTTTCATCAGATTAAATTTTCATGAAACAATTTTTAGACACCATAAAATCTACAATGAATTCAATTCTTTAAAGGATCTACTAAAAGTAACATATTGATGATGTTTTCAATATATAGAATTATAATCTACCTCAAATTGACATGAAAAAAATAGAATCTTTCTCAAAATGATACTATTCCATCCATGGCCATTTTTAATGTGAATATATGTACTACTTTAATATATATATAAAAAAAAATTTTAAAAAAAAAAAAAATTATATAGAGATTCTTTTTCCATGCAGGACAAAATAAATCTGTTGACTTGAATGTTTTATTTTTAAAATTCGGATAAAAGATCACACAAGAGTCGTCGTCGTCGTGATACCATTTTTTTTAGAAGGGAGCGAAGATCACACCAGAAACGTCACCGTCAAATAATTTTTCTGAACGTCCAAAAACCTGGAGATGCCAAACATGTAATAAACTGGTCTGTAGTCGACGTGAATTTATCGTCAAAGTCCACCTTACATTATCCGAGAAATTCGCAGCTTGGAAATATCTGTGATTAAGTTGGGCCCACGTTTTGATTTCATTGTTGGGTTATAATTGAGTGCTCTGTAAGGGGCTTATAATTAACGCTCGCTTTATATCCATGAAAATGTTTTAGGTTATAAATTGAACCAATAAATTTATAAATACTGGTTTGTTTGGTTATAAATATTTTTGCTTTATTGTAGCAATACATTAAATCAGCGCCTCTTTGAATTTCTGGCGTAAGGAAAAGAGAATCAAGGCCATGGCAGATATTATTTTTATCAAAATAACTCTGCTTCTCATGTCTGCGCTTCATTACAGTTATCATAAGATGAAGAAATCGTTTGAAATTGGCTTCAATTCCCTCGCGCTGGTCACTGCGGGCGTCGTATTTTTCTGGGTTGTCTTCGCGTATGTGAGTTTGAAATACGTTAAGATTCATCTCTGGCGAATATGACAAAATGTCACGCCCCGGGATTCGATCCCGGAACCACTACTTGTCGAAAAGTTTTATTGAATTGGAGAAAGAAGAAGAAGATAGTTTAACGTAGAATTAGTTAAAAGAGGCTTACATAACTGCTGTAGGAAACGGCGTGCATGTATCCCAAGCACTTTGGAATGAATCGACACCTTGCAATGCCTACTTATTAGAGACTTCAATATGTTTGTTGTTCAAGTGCTATCTTGAAAATGAAACAAGCTAATGTAAATAAAGTTTTAGTTTTTTAGATTACTTTAAAAGATTGAAAAATATATATCTGCAGTTTAAATTATAAGCTTGCACATATAATCACTCCTTCAATCTTTAATCTGTTATGTCATCTTACCAAAAATGTGTATATAGTGGTTCAATAAGTTTAAGACTTTTGTTCAAGTGCTATCTTTAAAATGCAATAAATTAATCTAAATAAAGTTATGGGTTTTTTAATTTATGGAAAAATTTTACATGGTTTGAATTATAAGCTTGAGTATATAATCATATGAAATGTGTTTAGACACTCCTTCAATCTTTTATGTCATTTTATGAAAAAAATTGTACATAAGTCAATTGGTCCTTGATCTGTTAGTGAAGTTGAAACGTTCTTATAGCTCACCAGAAATCAAGTCAAACATAAGTGATTCTTTAGAATAGTAGTTAAGATGTCAAAGGTGAATCACTAAAAGATTATGACAATGATCATATAGCAATAAACTTTGATGACATTCTTGTCATGTCAAGAATTATACCTAGAGACAACTTTATTTTTTATACTTAAGTTGAATTCATCCCTTGGTATCTTGCAAATGATGTCTAAATCCATGGCTATAATTCCATTGCAAACAAGAACTTAAAATTCATTTACATTTTTACTTGTTTGGTGATATTGTTTTTAAGAGAAAGAAGTGAATAATGCTTCTCATATATGAGCCTTTGAAAGTGCAAGACATTATAAGGTGTAGTAATATTGCTCTCCTAAAGTTGAGAAGCAATATGAGTAAAGTTGTCACTTATACAAATTGATGTCAAGGAGTGTTTCAGATTATGACATGAATCCATGGTGTCAAAGGCTACTCTAAACTTCTCATGATAATTTTATTCCTCATCACTCATCCACAACCATACATGTCAACAACCAAGCCAATGTAATTTCCATGAGTTAGACGGATATTCAAAGAATTTTTTCTTCTTCTTATGTTTTTATATTTGTGGAAAGCTGAGCAAAACAATAAATTGAAGCCCTTGCGACAGAGGCAAAAATATAAATGCTTGTACATTTTAGGGGAAAAAATTAGAATTAAACAATTTGTAGGTAAATCGATGACAAAAATAAGGTCATGAAGGCGACCCTAATTATCATTTTTGCTCTATCCAGACTTCATAATAGTACAAAAGAAGAGGCGACCCAGAGCAGATACAATTATAAAATGGAGTGAAGAAAATAAAATCATTAGATCATTTAGATATTTTTGTCTTGATATTTGATAGGACATAATATCAAATTTCTTGAGCCTTTCATAAGTTGATCTACTAGTCATATGTGTACATACCTACATTATTAAGTCACCTTGTGTTACTTTATAGTTAAACCCTAAACTATAAATATTGTGTCTCATAAGTTATAATGTCAAAGTGTTCAAGTGTATATATAGGATTCTAGGGAAACTAGGCTCTTGAGAAAGTTAAAACAATTCTAAAGAAAAAGACTCACTTTTATCTTGTCAGTTTTCAAAAAAATTAAGCATCCTTGAAGTATACTTTTCTCATGCTATTAGACTCTAAAGTGACAAAATTCGCCCTTTATAGGTTTTAGACTTTTCATGTAACTTTGTAGATTCTATTCAATAATATATAAAATATAAAATCTCAAAGCATGTATTAGAAATATAAACTCTTTAAGCACATCTTGATTCTTTAGCCTTAAAGTTTGCAAGAATAAACAATTAGGATTTACAATTTCCAAACATATCCACAATAATCACAACATTATTCTCAATCCTAAAACCCTTAAGAAATACAAACAAATAGAAATTTAGACTTTTTGGATAACCCTTAAACCTACTAGTATACAACTACTTTTGGACTATATAAACCACAAGTACCTATATTTTTTTGTGTCTTCCATCCTCTTTCTAATTATGTTTGAGAGAACCTTAATCTAACAAACTCAACATTAAAACAAAAAAAAAAAGTCATTCAATTATTGTGCATCAAAAATTCTATAAAACCTTTGATTTTCTATGTCATTTACAACATGAAAATTGAAAATTTTTACTATGCAAGAAATCATACTATATCTTCAATTTATTAGAAACATTGTAGCACCACTACTACTCCTAGTATATTTATTCCACAACAAATACATGCATACTATCACAAAGGATATTTTGTATGGGATGAGGTTCCAATCTACATAATGACATAACTCCATCCAAATCATTAATCCGTATAACAAGATAGAAACCAATGTAAATGGATTTTTGTATCTTTCAAGATCATCATTTTTTTAGCTCACTTAATGTTATTTCTAATTTTTACCAAATAGGTATGTAAAGTTGGTTTTATAGCTTCAAGGATCATCTAAGAGCTAGCCCAAATTTATTAGTACAATGCAATAATAAGCGCGATATTCATTAAATTGATTTATCTAAACTTGAAGCCTTCCAAATTTATTCTTTAGGAGTAAAAGAGATACCTAATGAAGTATTGGCTGATAGAAATGCTATTAACCATATCAAGACCACTAAATCAGGTTGATACTTGCTATTCTCAAAACAATAGTTTGTTGGTACCGAAATGGAAAAGAGCTGAAGAAAAGACTCTAAATGTAAATTGGAAAATAAAATAAATTAACATAGAGATAAAAATTAATAAGCAAAAAAGAAACAAAGGTAGATTCACCCAAGAAGAATTAAAATGTGAAAGGATCTCACAAGTCAAATAAATCCCATTCCACCTCTAATACTATGCAAGAAAATTTAGACAAAGCAAAAAATTGTTGAACTTTAAAGAAAGATCCTTCACATGATGTTGCGAAGTTGGTAAGAAAGAAGAAGCTAAAGAAAAAATATTTTTTTTCTTTTTGACATCAAGAGACTGAATATGTTTAGTTATAATATTGCCCCCCATAGTTTCATCATGAGCAACCTTAATCTCCTCTTAAGAATCCCTCATTGGTATAAATATATCATACTCTTTACAAGGGTCCTCCTCCTACAAAACATCCATTCTCCCAAATTATCCTCAAAAGAGGAAGTCTCTTTCTCCTCATCTGTACAGGTTTGCTTCAAAATAATCTTAAAGGTTCTCTTTAAAAAAAAATGTAAAACTCTGAAGGAGAAAATTGGATGTAAAATTGAAACAAGGTAGACACATCCCCTCTTGATTCTACATTACATGACTCAATCAAAATCTTACATAAAGAAAAAATCCCTTATAATATCTTTAAAGATTTCTCAATGTTAGCATCTCTTTTCACCCGTGTGCATCTCCACCAAAATATGCAAAGGTGATGTTATCCATATATAGATGAAAAAGCATGAGATCTGTACAAATTAATAGTCCATTATCTGGTAAAGAAGGGAGGCATCTGTCAAACCATCAAAATCCAAATTTTACCAAGGAGGGACTTTGGGTTTTTTTTTCTAACTCCCCTTGGTAAGATTTAGATTATGATGGTTGAATAGACGCTAGTGCAAAGAAGGAGAAATAGAAGTATTTGACTACCAAGCTTTCCACGTGACACTAGAAGAAAAAAAAGAGTACGAGAAAGAGAGAATCATTTTATGTAATCAACATTCTGTATAATGCATACAACCAAGGAGACTAAAGAGAACATAAAATAGAAAGTGAATTAGCTCATATCTCATGTGCAATTTTGAGTTAGTTTGATTTAGTCTTTTTTTGTTAATGCTACCACTTCCATTGATCAATGTTGTAGATAAAGATATATCACCTACTAGTGAGATCAATGGCATTGCAAAGACAACTAAATCGCTTGGACATATAACTTACTTTTAAATGAAGTTAGTTTTTCATGAAGTACATTTTGTACACTATAAATCTACATTGAGTTAAATTCTTCAAGTGATCTACTATAAGTGAAATATTGATGATGACTATAATGTGCCGAATTTGAATCTACCTCAAATCGAAATAAAAAATGTAGAATCTATCTCAAAGTAATACTATTCCATCCATCCACATTTTTAATATAAATATATGTACTACTTTAATAGATAAAAATTAACTAAAAATAAATAAATTTATTGTGAAATTGCTATCAGTCAACTCTGTAGTTTTCTAAGTCAAACTCATTGACCCATGTTTCAATGAGTTTGACTCAAAAAAACTGTACAGTTGAATCCGCATAACAATATTACAATTTGACTTACTTGGAAAATATCTTCTTCTTATCAAATAAATTTATAATTTATTTTTTCCATATAGAACAAAATAGATCGATTGACATAAATGTTTTTTATTTTAATTTCAGATATAATATCACACAAGAGTGGTCGTCGTGATACTCTTTTTTCGGAAGGGAGCGAAGATCAGACCAAAGACGTCGTTGTTATACTATTTTTTTAAATGTGCGAGAAACTTGGAGATGAAAAACGTAATTTAATCGTAAGAAACTCCACTTTACCCCGACAAATTCGCATTCTGAAATTTTCTGTGATTAATTCAAGCCCACGTTATGATTTCGTGGGACATTGTTTGGTTATAAATAAACCCAGCAATTCAGAGGGATTTATTAAATCAGTGCCTCTTTGAAGGAAAGGAGAATAAAAGGTGGTGTAAAGCAATGGGAGAAAGAGGGTCCATCAAAGTAACTCTGGTTTTCTTTTTGGTTGTGTCTGCACTTCATTATAAGATGAAGAAATCATCTGAAATGAGCAACAGAAAAGTGTTCCCCAGGAAGGCCTTCAAACCGCTCAGTCTAATTATGGCACTTTTCTGGGTGGCCTTCGCGTATGTTAGTTTGAAATACATTAAGAGTGTCTCCCAGGATTCGATCGCGGAACCTGTGCCGTTAAATATTTTCTACTTTCCACACATTAGGAATCGTGTTATATTTGTATTTTTAATTGATATTACAAATTGATTTTGTATATCTATATTTCCTTTTGTTATTGTTGTTATTACACGGCTTTCGTTTTCATCTTATACGCTTGTGAATCCACCGAATATTATTTCGTTTTTATGAAGCTTGATGGCCTATTTTGTGAAATTTGAAGTATCTACAGACTGTGGAATGAATCAACACCTTGCAATGCCTACTTATTAGAGACTTCAATATGTTTGTTGTTCAAGTGCTATCTTGAAAATAAAATAAACTAATCGGTTGGAAAAAATATATAGAGTTTAAATTATAAGCTTGCATATGATTAATAATCATATGAAGCCATTTTTTATTTAGATTCATATTTAATCTATTATGTCATTTTATCAAAATCTAGTACAAAAGTCAATTGGGCGCTATGGTGATAAAGTTGAAAGGTATTTAATGAGGTCTCTAAAAATCAAATTAAAGGTAAGTAATTCTTTAAAATAGTAGTTATGAAGTCGGAGGTGAATCACTAAAAAAACATGACAATAGATTTATAGCAACAAAATTTGATGACATTCTTTGTCATGTAAGGATTATACCTAAAGACAACTTCATTGTTTTGATAGTTAAATTAGATTGGTCCAAGTTAGAGTCGTGTTAATAATGTCTAAGTCCATGACTATAATTCTATTGCAAACAAGAACTTAAAACTCATTTACATTTTTGTGTGAATGGTGCTATTTTTTTAAGACAAAGGAGCAGGTAATGCTTCTTATCTATGAATATTTGAAAGTGCAAGACATTAAAATCTATAGCAATATTGCTCTCCTAAAGTTAAGAAGCAATGAGAGTTTAAAGTTATCTCATCATATATAGATTGATGTCAACGAATGTTTTAGATTATGACATGAATTTATGTTGTCAAAGGCTAATCCAAAGTGACCTCATAGGATATTGTGAGCTTCTCCTGATATTTTTATTCCATGTCGCTCAGCCTATAAGAATGCAAATATGCATAAGACAAAAATTCTAAAAATAACTCTAATATTTCATAGTCAAATGAATAATAACACATCAAGAACAAGTTTTACAATTTTTTCCTCACAAGAGAGATATTACATCATAATTACATCAAATTCAACCAACAAGATGGTACATCAAATGGAAAAGATAAAGATAGATGCCTAATATGTCGATTAAATCATTAAATAACAGAGTGATACTATGATCCATTTTGCCTCCTTAAGCCTTGGACTACTCTCTATTTTCTATGCTTAAAACGAAAAATGGGGTCTAGATAATTTTTCTGCACAACCACAGAGTGTTACCTCTCCTAGTGCTCAACATGAAAAATTAAGCACTCGACCCTACACAAGGTACCTAGCAAATAGGAACCAGCAGGGAAGGACTATGGTTCAACATTGTACCATATCTAACATTTCACCTATGGTAAAGTAGCATCTATACAATGATATGGTAGGGAGTAAAAATAAAATAAATTCACCTAGTATCAAATAAATAGAAATATCATTTTGGCCAAAGCTTTATTTTGTCATCTACCTTGCACATAGGTCAAATACAAATGTCCATCCTTCCCCTTTTCCCCATATTCAAAACCCATGCATAATATTCAATCACTATGAATAGACAAAGAAAAACTACCCTCCATTTTTTGCATAATAATGGTAGACATTAACTTCTTGAGAAAGTGTACATATATTTAAACAAGTCGTTCTAATTCTAAAGTTGTGATAGTTTTCAATTATGGCTAAGATCTAAGGTAACAATATTTGTCAAGTTAGTCTTCATTCCTTCACAAAACCTCCAATTATAGTTTATAGTTAGGAACCAAAACCCCTAGTGAAAGATAACACTTTATTGTAAAGAGAAATTTGTTTAAATTATTTTCTTAGCTTTCTGGTGACAAATCTCACTCTTTTAATCTCTAAAAGTAATCATATACTTAATACCTCTTTTTTCTATAAAAAAAAATATTTCTAACATAATCCCAAACAACTAAAATATAAATTACTATATGTCATTTAAGCGAATTCACTTACTCTAAAGTAGAAAATGTAAAATAAAGGGGATATACCCACAACATGACAGTAAGTCATGAGTTCTATTGAAAGATCGACCATGAGTTCTAGACTCTGCGAGTATGAGGTGGTCGTACAAAATGATAAACAAAGAATTGGTCGTGCATTCACTATCATTGATAGGGATATTGCATACTTGGGACTTGGAGTGTTGCATTAGAGAATAGAGATCCATATTGGTGCCACATTGACTAAGGAGAGATCCACCTACATCTAGGTAAATTGTGGATAGTTTGACCCAAGAAGAGATAGGGTCATGTTTGAGTGACAAGGATGTTTTGAGCTATGGAGAGATAAGGTGTCTTAGAGGGATAAGGAGGAGCTCAATACTTGAGATATAAGGATGATAGCTAGCGAGATATAAGGAATCAAAGTGATAAGGAGGGGAGATATTTAAGGAGAGTTTGAAGTGATAAGGAGCTGGAGCAATTAGGAGAGGAGAGACAAGAATATCATGGAGTGATAAGGAGAAAAAAATTGTAAAAAGTTAACATGAGATGAACCTAGGAGGCGTTAATGCCTTAAAAACAAATAAATATCACCATATGGATGGGGTCCCCCAAGTCTGACCCCATTGGTTCATAACTCCAATCAAAAGCATTCATGATAATGTGTTAGTATTCACTTGTTCATTGGGTTTCCCCTACATTTGAGAGCACAAATAGAAAATTTTAAAGATGATGTTAGAGTAAAACTTGAGCATTTGTGCTTCTTGATGAGTAATTTTATTTGACAAAATTGCCAAACATCAGCTTTTCCATATATCAAGTAAAATAATCTATCTCGCTAAGTTCTAGCCGCAACAATATTACGATATCCAAGCCCCAAAATGGCTTATCTCCAAGTTAAAGCATGACCAAAAATTACAGGGAGATATTTCAATATTTTATTCCACTTCTTTCTAGCCTTTGACCGGTGCCAAAATGAACTTTGGATTTTAAATTTTTTGATTGGATAGTGTTCAAAATTAACTTTAGAATAGCCAACAGTTCTAAAGGGTTTATATTATATATGTTAAACCCTTGGTAACTATTGAGCTATTGATGAATATTTGCACTCCAATCCATTGTAAATTTTTGAAGAATTGGTATATGGCTATCCAAATATTATTTATCGTGTCACATTGAAAAGGGTGTATTTTAATTTTCTTCCTACTATATCATTAAATCCTAGATGGGACCTAAAATGGAAGTAAAAAATTAAAGAGAAAGGTTGGAGGAAATTGAGTGCTCAAGTTTGGAAGTCCAAATCAGAGACTAATGCTCAAATTTCGACTTGGAAACTCTTGCACTACATACCTACATCATTAAGTCACTTTTCTCAAGTTTATATTTCAATAATTAACTATGATTTTTTGTCTCATGTAATTTATAATGTCAAAGTGTTCAACTATATAAATTATTCTAGGGAAATTAGACCTCCTAGAAAGCGAAAAATCCATGGAAAAATTTAAAGTGTTTATTCAATTAGTTTTCAAGTTTTTATCCATCCTTGAAGTTTATATCTCTCATGCCATTAGAATCTGAACTCACAGCATTTAGCCTTTAAAGGTTTTAGGTTTTTCATGTAACCTTGTAGTTTCCATTCAATAATATACAAAATATACAATCTAAAAGTATGCACCATACCAGAGATCTAAACTCTTCAAGCACATCTCTATTTGTTGCTAAGTTACTTCTTTGGGCTCAAATTTTGCAAGAATATATAGAGTTAGAGGTTTATAGATTCCAAATGTACATCCATAATATTTTCAACATTAATCTCAATCTTAAACCCCTTAAGAAACAAGAAAACTAGAAAATTAGACTTTTGGGTAACCCTTGAACTTACTATTATACAGCCACTCTTAGACCATAAAAAACCACATGCACCTATATTTTTGGTTCCTTCCTTGCTCTTTCTAATCATACTCAAGAGAGTCATAATCTAACAAACTCAACATTAAAACCAAATAATGACCATTTAATTCTTGTTCATACAAAAATCTATAAAATATTTGATTTTCTATGTCATTTACAGCATGAAAAATGGTATTTTTGCGCTTGCAAGTGATCATTTTCTATATTCAATTTATTAGAAACAACGAAGCACCACTCTTGCTTCTAGTATATTGATTTAATAACAAATCCATGCATACTATTACAAATAATATTGTATGGGAGGAGGTTCCAATCCAAAAAAAAAATTGATTTATAATTTTTCTAGAGATTCCACTTTAATGTATAGTAACATTGAGTGGAGTTCCCTATTTTGAGCATTTCCCTTTAATTTACTACCTGTATTCTCCATCCTGAGGTTTTTCAAGATTCATTCAAAAGTTACAATAGACCTTTCTTTTAGCTCAATTTTGACTCATCTTGTACACCTCAACTACAAACCCACTTGTCCACCTTTAAATCATTCATAATTATAGCATCCTAAAGATTTAGAAATTTACTTGCACATGTGCAAACTAATTGTGAGTATATCAAAACCCCGAAACCCCACACCATGTTTCTCTAAGGTTTTCAAAATTACAAATCATATTTGAACATCCCACTAAAGTACATTTAGACCCAAAAAAAATTGCATATACCTTTCATAGTTTGAAAGTCTGCAAAAAAAATTACATAATGACATAGCTCTGTCCAAACCATTGATCCCTATAACAAGATAGAAACCAATCTGTTTATAATTTACAAACAACTAATCACTTGCATCTGGACCTAAAAAAAATCCTAGCTACACATATATTAGATTTCCTCTTGTACCTCTAGAAATAAAGGTTTTTTAGATCATTTCATGTCATCCCTACAAAAGAAAATATGAATGTAAAGGGGTTGTTATACCTTCCAAGACCATGAAATTTTTAACTCACTTTATGCTATTTGTACTAAAGTAAGTATGAATGTAAACTTGTTGTTACAACTTCCAAGATAATCTAAGAGCTAGCCCAAAATTATTGGTAGACTACAACAATGAACATAGCATTCATAAAATAGATTTTTCTAAACTTGACGCCTTCCAAATTCATACTTTAGGAATAAAAGATGAAGTATTGAATGACAATGAGGTTATTAACCGTATCAAGACTAACAAATCCTTGATACTTTCCAAACTTAAAAAATAGTTGGTTGGTACCAAAATGCAGAAAAGTTAAAGAAAGGACTCAACATGTGTATTGAAAATGTTAAACCTAGTTAGAGATAAAAATTAATGAGTAAAATGAAACGAAGGTATATTCACCTAGAAAGATGTAAAATGTGAAAGGACCTCCTAAGTAGAATAAATCCCTTTCCACATCTAATACCGTGCAGGAAACTTTGGACAAAGCAACAAAATGTTGAACTTTAGAGAAAGAGCCTTCTGATTATGTTGATAAAGTCGGTAAGGATGAAGAAGCCTAAGCTCAAATTTAATTTTTCTTCTAGACATCAAGAGAGTGAAGATCTTTAGTTATAACATTATCCTCCACAGTATCTTCATGAGAGACCTTAATCTCCTCTTAAGAATCGATCATTGATGTGTATATATCCATGAAACTAGTCCATCCTCCCAAAGTATCCTCAAGTAAAAGGATTTCTATCTCTTGTCCTCCTTAGAAATTTGCTTCAAAATAATCTCAAAGGGCCTCTTTTAAAAAAATCCCTCTAAAGTACAAATTTGAATCTAAAGTAGCAATGTATAGTTAGACTTGGACTCTTCCATTCTTGATTCTACATTATGGCTCGATCAAAATCTCACACAAAGAAACAAAGCCGTTGCAACGGCTGTTAAGAATTTCTCAAGGTTAGTGTCTCTCTTCAGTTTTGCACTTCCACTCAAATATGCAAACGTCATATCCATCACCATAGATGACAAAAGCATGAGATGTGTAGAAACCAATGATCTTTTATGCGGTAAAGGAGGAGGAGTAGAAATATCATGTTAATGTTTTTAGCTTAAGTCGTATGATCATTAGAATATATATAATATATATGTTGATTAATAATAATATAATATATATGTTATATTATTATTTATCATATGAAATTTAATACTTAATATTAAATTATTATATTATTCTTAATTAATAATTGATTGATGAAACATTATAAGATTTATTAAATTATAATTAATGGGAAGATGCATGTCCTTTCTTATAAATAATAATGAATAGACATGTCCCATGAAGGGACATGTCTCTCTTAGCCTCATTCCCAATATAAATGAAAGAGAGATTATTGCATTTGGAAAAAACATACAACATAGAGTGATATTACATTTGCAGCTATCCTAAGAACTTAACATGGTATCAGAGCCAGACTACAAATGTAAGAGAGTAGTTTGTTGATGGTGAATGTGTGAGTGTCTCAGAAAATACAGTCTCAGTAAAAGGACCATATCTCAAAAATCCACAGTTGGATTTTGCTAAATTTCGGATATATTTGTGAAAAACTAATTTCAGATAACCTCACCAAAGCAATTGGAAATAAATTATGGATTTCAAAAGTTATGATGGAATGTGTACGGGTCTATGTGAAATTTCTGAATGTGACTTTCATTAAAGAGATATATTAATTTGTTATGATCGTAGTCAAGCATTAACAAAGACGCATGTATTCAAGGAAGCGTGTCTATTTCTAGAAAGAAAGAATCAATTATAGAGTGTTACCTCTCTTGGATAAATCAAATCATTTCATAAGAAGACATGAGAATTGTTAAATGGTATAAGAGTGGGAATTGTACATTGTGGGGGGAGAATAATAACCAATTTTACATTTCCAATTGAACCATTCTTAGCGAGGAGATAATTCAAAGCGGAGATGTCTCTCAAATAATCTGAGAAGGTTTTTTATGATTTGATGTATATGGACCTTCATTGAAGCAGATAAGTATTTATTATCCTTCAATATTATATTTATCTACTCATTGTATTATCTCTCTTATTTGTATTTCTATACGTAGTATAAAAACTATTTGCCTTGATCTTTTTTGAGGATGCTCTTACAGGCAAAGGAGAATTGACATCAGAGTCAAATGGAGTCTAATGCTCCATCAGAAGCATGATTGATGAGGAGTTTAGATGATTGATATTCAGAGGGAGTTCGAAAGTCCATATGTGTGACTATATGATTTTAATGGGCCTACCTCCTGTGTACATCATAAGGAAGTGACAACTTCCAAATGATTATCACTTGTATTCGCAGAAGTTATTGGAAGGTGACGACCTTACAATAACTTAAATCATGATATACATTATTTATAATGTTGAAACCGATCATGATGAATTAAATCAACAACTAAGTGTTAGATGTCATTAAATTGACAGTCTATGAGCTGTTTGCATAAATATATCTCATAAAGCAACAACTAAGTGTTAGATGTCATAAAATTGATGGTTTATGAGTTGTTTGTATAGATACATCTTGTAAAGAAACAACTAAGTGTTAGATGTCATTAAATTGGCAGTCAATAAGTTGGTTGCATAGATATATCTTGTAAATCAACAACTAAGTGTTAGATGTCATTGACGGTCTATGAGTTGTTTGTATAGATATATGATAGGTATTTGGTGAATATCATGTGTTGATGTTCTGCAGGCCAATACCTTATTGATTACTTGGTGAATATCATATGTCGATGTTCTGATAGGCCAATACTTAGAGTATTTGGTGAATGTCATGTGTTGACATTATGATAGGTCAATACTCAAAATATCAAATGTGATATCAAATTATGGAAATCTTCTATTGTGATAAACATCTTATGATAGCTAAAATAGATCCTAATAGATAGAACTTATGGATAGAATCGCCGATTGAGGAAATCTACATTAAAGCTTGAGGAGCTTGTGGATAGAATCGTCGATGGAGGAAATCCACATCTTGAGACTATGTTTCTATTGATTACATCATGAGGATGATGCTTTTATTGCTTACATCATATGATTGATGTTGTCAAGTGTCATATAAGTGTTGACATTGGATTGATTTATCCTCCCTAGCTAAGAGGGAGTGTTAATGTTTGTAGCTTCATTCGTATGATCATTAGAATACATATAATATATGTTGATTAATAATAATATAATATATATGTTATATTATTATTTATCATATGAAATTTAATATTTAATATTAAATTATTATATTATCCTTAATTAATAATTGATTGATGAAACATTATAAGATTTATTAAATTATAATTAATGGGAAGAGGCATGCCCTTTCTTATAAATAATAATGAATAGACACGTCCCATGAAGGGACATGTCTCTCTTAGCCTCATTCCCAATATAAATGAAAGAGAGATTATTGCATTTGGAAAACACATACAACATAAAGTGATATTACTTTTGCAGCTATCCTAAAAACTTAACATATCCGATTACAAAGCTTCCCACATGACACTTAGGAAAAAGAGATAATACAAGAAAGAGAATTATTTTATAGATTCAACATTCCAAATAATACATATGAACAAGGAGGCTAAAGAAAATATAAAAGAGAAAAGTAAATTAGCTCACGTCTCATGTGCAATATTGAGTTAGTTTGATTTAGTCTTATGTGCAATATTTCAAATTAATTTGATTTAATCTTATATGTCATTGCCATCACTTCCATTGATCAATGTTGTACATAAAGATATATTTTTTATTTTGAAAATTAGAAATGACAAATGTGTTTTTCCTACGTCTCATGTGCAATATTGAGTTAGTTTGATTTAGTCTTATATGCCAATGCCATCACTTCCGTGTTTGATTTTGAATGTGCGATAAACTTGGGAATGACACGTGTACTAAAACTGTTCCACGGTCGACGCAATTTTATCGCGAGAAACTCCTCCGGACAATTTCCCCGACAAATTCACATTTTGAAAATATCTGTGATTAAGTCACGCCCACCTTCTAATTTCGTGCGAAATTGTTTGGTTACAATTGGCTGTTTTGTAAGAGCCCACGTTTTATATCCCTCTGAATAGTTTGGTTATAAATGAAGCCACCGTATCAATACTATTACAACACATCAATACCTCTCTCAGTTTTTTGGTCTCGAGGAAAGGAGGATCAAAGAATTGGTGCGTAACGTAGAGAAATGGCAGAAAGAAGTTCCATCAAAGTAACTCTGCTTCTCTTTTTCCTTCTGTCTGCGCTTCATTACAGTTCGGAAGAAGAGGAATCCCGTTATAAAATGAAGAAATCGTCTGAAAGTGGCAACAGAACAGTTTTCCCCAGAAAGGCCTTCAATCCGCTGAGGCTGGTAATTGCCACTTCTGGGCTCTATGCTGGCGTCGTACTTTTCTGGGTGGGCTTCGCGTATGTGAGTTTGAAATACATTAAGATTGTCTCCGCCTCCATCGATGGATTTGACGAATATGACATAATGTCTCGCCCCAGGATTCGATCGCGGAACCTCTACTTGTAACTATTGTTTACTTCCAAACATTCCGACCGTGGGTAAAACACGGAATCGTGTAATATGTGTATTGCTATTTGATATTTCAAATTGATTATGTATATTTTCTTTCCTTCATTCATTTAGACCAGAAACTGGTTGTAGTTGTAATAAATCCGTTTACCTGGTTCAGAATTAGCCACAAGAGTGGCGAGCCCAAACACGTCATCAACACTCCTTGGAAAGAAATTAGCCACAAACTTTAATACATCTATTTATTCCCAATAATTTCTCTCGTACAAAGTATCTTGATCATTTTTAATGGCCGTAGGAAATGTGTTGAGCTGATTTTTGTGGGAGCTGGCTCATTAAAAAAATTAAAAAGGTCAAACTTTTTTTTTTCAAATTTACAGTAAATTTTTTGTGGTTTTCAACTACAAAATCTGTAGATTATGAAGAATAGATGCTGAAAATTTAACGAAAATCTGTTGTGTTTTCGGATTTTTTTTTTTTATGAATAGTGTCTTTTCTATTAATAAATATTAAAGTTACATATCCACAAAAAAGGGACCGGGGGATATATTTTTGGATTTTTGAAATTTGGTCAATGGTACATTTTGTAAGAGTTTAACTTGTCCTTGTGGGTGAAATTGTTGAAAGAGTTAATAAACATCATGAATAATGAATAATGTAATTAATATTGAAAGTTTATATATAATATAATTTTTTTGTGTTCTAGTTTTTGTTGGAAGGAATGAATATTAATGTATCATTTAGATACAACAAATTATTTTTTAAAATTGTTGAAAGAGTTAATAAATGTCATGAAAAATGTAATTAATAATGAAAGTTTATATATAATATAATTTTTTTTTTGTTTTCTAATTCTGGTTGGAAGGAACGAATATTAATGTACCATTTAGATACAACGAATCATTTTCTAATGCATGTTAGTATTGTTTTCTTTCTACACATTCTGACAGTCAGAGAAACAACAGAATCATGTCATATTTGTATTGCTCACTACTATTACAAATTGATTTCTATACCTTTCTTTGGTTATCACATAGCCTTTGTTTTTGTCTTGTACTACACTTGTGGATTCACCAAGATTCCTTTAAACGGGATCAAATAATTGTTGTGGGAAATGGTATGCAAGCATTCCAAGCACTTTGGAATGGATCTACACCTTGCAATGCCTAATTACTTGAGACTTCAATATGTTTGTGGCTCAAAAATCAATTGTCATCATTTGAAACTTAAAGTTTCTTATGTAGTTATTTTTCACATATAATAGTGTGTGTGGTAAAATGTGAGATTAGAATATGCAACCAAACACTTCAATAAACCATTACATCAAAAAGGGTTAGTAAAAACATAAGATTCAAACCATGGTAAAACCCCTAGAATTCGGCTTATTGCTTCCTAATTGAAGCGAGTGTGATTCTCATGGTTGTCTATCAGATTGGATATGGGGAAATCAGTGACTTGACTACTCCAAAATGGAAGATTCAATGCAATGTGGAGCAAGATGCATAGACTTACATGCTTTGCTCTTGAAAGCTTGAAGATGAGAATGCATAGAAACTATGATAAATGAAACTAGATTGCAAAACTTGAACTAGAAATGAGAAGAACAATGCATCTAGATTAAGCTATGAGATGAGAACTACAATGCCATTAAGCTAAGAAATGAAGCTAAACAATGTCAAAATGCAAGAAACTAGCATGAGAGTAAATAAACTATGAATGTACTATGAAAATAGCATTATAGCTCTACTCCAAATCTTCTTGTTATGAATGAGCAAGGGAGCTATCCGTTTTATAAGAGATTCTAAAGAATGAGTGGTTGAGATTAAGAGGCAAAAGAAATTGATCAATGGTGGAGATGCAATTCTCCTCAATCCATGTGAGATGATAAAGTGATTTTGATTGGCCAACTTATGAGGAGAATAAGACAAAATTGGTATTTTATTCTCTTTTATTTGTTTTATTTGATTTTTGAGTGCACACCCATGTGTAAATGGATTCACTTTTTGATTTAAAAGGAACTTAGGACTTTTTGATTTTATCCCAATGTTTTATGTTTTTTGAGTTTAGGCTTTAATGATTGATGATTTGATTCAACAAGTTAAGATTAAAATTGTGTAAGCAAGTTTGATTAAATGCTTAATAATTTAGAGTCTAGTGATAATGTCTTAGATTTAGGATTTATTAAGACCAAATATTTGAGAAAAGGGGACTATGAGTTTAGACCATTTTTGGGTGGTTACATTTGCCCCTCTTTGACTAATGTGTGATCGATCTGGGAATACATTGGGTCAAAGAACATTTTGAAGATTGATTGAATCTGGAAATAGCTTGATGTGAAGCGATGAAACTATCCCACAGATCAGAAACTGATTCCGAACTTGATCGGACGAAAATTGATTGAATCTATATCAGCTCCAGACTTGATTGAGCGAAGACTGATGGAGAGATCTGAATATATCAGCTCTGGGCTTGATTGAGCTAAGACTGATACAAGAGTCTGAGCATTCAGTTTGATGTGAAGCGATGAAACTAAATGTCCGTCCTCCCAGCAGATTTCTTGTTTTAAGATTAAGTTTGAATGACAAACCAACCTGATGTGGTGCGGTGAGACTGATTGTCATTCGATTGATTGATTGGGGTAATTGACTTGATATGGATCTTGATGAAGCCAATAACCAGATTGAGGGGATTTTTTCAGATTGATATGGTGTGATGATTCTGATATGCCCCTAGAGCTTTGAGATTTGATGCATAGCGATGAGAATCACTTGGTTAGATCTTGATTTAAGTCAGAGCTTGATGCCCCTAGAAATTGAAGTGATTGATGTGAATCAAATTGTTGATGTAGTGGTACTGCCCCCTAGGGAATGAAATCAAAAGGAGGGGAAGCACAAACCTGATAGATCGAAAAAGCATTGAGATATGATATACGACGAGCCTATTTTAAGGTCTTGGTTAACCAAGTTTGACCAAAATTGACTTGAGTTGACTTTTTTTGGATTGAAGAGGAAATGCGCATGAAATTTGATCAAGAGGAATCTCAAATCGGAATCCTATGAGGAAAGCATCAACAATTAACTACATTTATGACAAATAGGTTAACCTGCATTTTTGAGGATCAAAACATTCTCAGGTTTTGATTTCAGTCCCAAAAATAGATTCAGAGCGGTCCAATTAGCCAGGGGTGCAATTTTCACGTCCATAGGAGCATTTTGAAAATTAGTTCAAATTTGTTATATAAGGCCTAGAGGGGTCATTCAAATCATTTTTACCATCCATCGTTAAAGTTTTCGAGAAGCTTCTCTAAGCGAAAATGGTGGTCCCAACCTCTACTCATCATTTAAAGTGCATGCAAAGGCACAGATGGCCCAGAGATTACCCAGCACTCGTAAGTAGTCAAAAAACTTCATCTTTGCATGTGAATTTTGCTTGTTTTGTCAAATTTGTATTGTTTTTGTGTGCTTTTTACCAAATGCCCGCGGTTTTTCGTACGGCCTTATGAAAGAGCTCGTACGACAATATGCCAAAAAAAATTATGTCGTATGGGTCCCTTAGATTTTTCAAACGAGACTTACCCTCCTGTCGCATGATAATATTCAAACTTGCCCCTTTTGCCGTTTGATTATACCGTATTTGTCGTATGAAACTATTTCGTCATCTAAATTTTATTCTAGTGTCGTATGAACCTTGGGGCCAGTTTTGGTCTTGCTACCTTTTGTCGTATGGGAACATAAATATTTTTCTCCTAATTTTACCACCCAGTTGCGTATTTGTCTTTCTTAGTACTCTATTTGCAAACTATTCTAATTACATTGTAGTGTTTGTACTTTGATTTTATGTCGATACTAATGTCATTTCTGTTGCTTGTCTGTATATAGGTTCAGTTGCTTGACATTCAGTTCAGATCTACGTATCCAGCTACCATGCAGTTAGTTTGTGGCCTGTCCAATGATCAGAGAGCACATGTTCGAGCATGTGGTCTTTCATGGTTGTTACAGATGCCTGATATTCAGGTGAACCATGAGATGTTGACCACGCTAGTGGAGAGATTCCACAGCGAGGAAAACACATTTCACTTACCGATGGGAGAGATGACCATCACGCCTGAGGACATCTATAGGATTCTACGGATTCCTTTTGCTGGAGTGTGTGTAGACTGTGATTCCACACCTTTAGTTGGTGTACAGGTGTTAGATCAAGTTTTTTGGGACCCATTGATCATAGATCGAGCTATCTCCTGGGATACATTAGTAGAGAGTTATGGTGAGCAGCTTCCTTTAGAGTGTGTACTTTCCAAATTCATTGGTGGTTTCCTCATGGCCGGTCGATCACATCATGGATTCTTATGCGGTTGGGCTCGGATGTTAGAGAGCCTGATTACGCAGCCTGCGCAACTTGGGTGGGGTCAGTGCCTTCTAGCACAGATGTATCATGAGATGGATGAGATAACCTATAGGGGTATGCGAGGGATGGCTACAGGAGTTGTGGTTTTGCAGATATGGGCCTGGGAACACCTCCTAGTTTGCAGACCAGTCACAGCGGATACCCGGCAGGGTGGACAACCCTATGTGTATAGATATTTAGGTTTTATTACATGGCCCTTTCTGGGAAAGACAGAGTATTGGAGGTGTCTGCTGGATGACTTGAGCCTGGTTACATGGAGACCTTACTTGGAGGTAGAGGCCTGGGCTGAGTGGAGGACATTCCATAAGGAGTTCTTCATTTCCCGCCCCTTGCTGGGAAAGACATCACTGGTGATAGAGAGATTTGCGTTGTCTCAGGTGTTGAGACAGTATGGTCGTATCCAGAGTATTTCTACAGAGTACATTGCCTATGCCCATTTTTTGGATGAGGAGCGCTGAGGCTAGTCTCCCAAGTAAGATTTCACCTTGTGTATTTCTTTACTCTTTGTTCTTATTTCTGCATAGGTACCTCAGAGTTTTATAGAACGTAAACTGAGCATTTGTAATTTTTGTTATGCAGGTTGTCTTTGGCATTGTGTACCCAGGAGATCATTGGGATTACTCGACCAGCATCGGATTATCGAGTAGGAGTAGCGGATGCAGGAGTTACTCCAGAGTACCGAGACCATTTGTCTAGGTATCCTTTCCCTAGGTTTACAGATCCAACTGAGAGAGTGCCTAGGATTGAGGATGATGGCCCAAATCAGGCACCAATGGTAGACCCACCGATCATTCCAAAAAGGGCACCTCAAAGAGCACCGCCGAGGACTCCTATTCATCTGAGGGTAGGAGTAGGTGTCGGTCCTAGCACGAGTAGGGTGTCAAGGTGACAGAGAGATCATGGGGAGATGGATACCCTAGGATCCATTGGAGGACAGGCGTTGTCTACACAGGCTGCTGAGGAGGAGATGCCAGATGTTCAACCTGACCTAGGGCTAGATGATGCAGTTAGGGTAGTTTGGCAGCGCTGAGAGGCATGAGAGGCCATAGAGCAGCAAGTTCCTTAGGGAGAGGATGGCCAAAGAGAGCCACAAACACCTCAGGATGTGATTAGGTCATTGAGTAAACGATTACGAGCTTCTTAGATACAGCTAGCAGTAGCTCAGTCTCAGATTGCAGATAGAGATCGAGTGATTGTAGGACATGAGTGAGCGATTGTAGGTTATGAGGAGAGGATTCAGTCGTTGTAGAGCCAGGTGACCTTTTAGACCAGCAAAGCAGCATATTATGTTGAAGTGTATACGACAGTGGTTCCGAGGGCACAAAAGGTGTCATCATACTTAGAGTATTTAGCTCGATCTGAGGGAGCAGGCCCTCTTTCTAGAGCAGATGTCCCTCCATGCCCACCCCTAGATGGTGGTGAGGGAGGAAGAGAGACTTGATTACCCCTCTTGCGTCTTATCCCATTCTAATTTTTGTTATCCATTGGATGTTTGTACATGATTCATTTGCTTTGAGGGTGCATATTTTTGGCTCGATATTTATGAGAGAACACCTTTTTGTATACTGAGACATTTTGAGATATACATATACGATGATCCATTTTGGTGCTCAATATGTTATCTTGTCTTTATCTCTGTTCATATCTCTTGTTTCTATATGATCTCATTGTTGTTTTATATGATGTATGTAGCTTAGATCATAGGTGGTAATCATAACTTCTTCATGTTTAGTTTGTGTTGACTGTACGTTATGCTCTTGTTCTTGTCATTAATCTTTTGTGCGCATGTAGTTAACCTTAGGGAGATGAAATGCAGTTGATTGTGTCAATAGAGGATTAGAAGATCAACTGGTTATAGGGATAGCTTTGTGTTTAGATGATTTGGTGAAGCATTTTATGATGCTATTATGCAAGCCTAAAAAAGCAACCTACAACACGAGTCAAGTCACTGATTTCTATAGTCGCTATATTTTTCATCACTTGCACATTTCGGACACCAAAGTCAGTACAACCCTTACTAGCACCTCAATAGCTATAAAGATATGAATATGACCCTTCATCGAATAGATGTGAGAAATGGATGTAAGCATCTAGGAACAAGCTCTTAAATGACCTAAACAACATTTATAGTTTTGATATAACAACAATACACCAGCATCGAGGCATTCAAGGCCAACATAACCATGAGTGCATTTTTATTGAAACAAGTAGAATAACAAACAAGGAGATAGTACCAACCTCACCTTATGGTGCAAGAGAGTAAATCGAGGGTTGTGTGGCTTATCCACCTGAATACGGAAGCTCTTACCACATACACCCTACTGTCTTTACATGAGGATCATTGGAACTACACCAACAAGCAGAAATCAAAGAAAACATGAGAAATCATTAATAACAGACAGCATACAAGAAGATTATCAACAAACGTTCAGTATGTTTAACTTGTTTGGTGAGGTGAGTGTTAAAAAACATCGCCGTGTGTGTTATTGCATTGTGTTATCCGATGTTGTGTTTAGGAACACAAGCTTTGTCCAAAAGGGAGTGTTGAGAAACATTGTTGATTAAAGTGTTGACAAACACTAGTGTATCAGTGGCAAACTGTCCAGAGAAGAAGACCAATTGTGAGGACCAAACAGGTTGACTGATAGGATGTCGAAAAGAGGGAGACCTATACAATACCTACAGATGACTTTGATCAGTGAAGCAAGGACTAACTTGATATGATAGCTTAGAGAAGTATGAAGATCATCCCACAGATGAGATGAGCCAGGATATGCGTTAATAGATGGAGCGTTGAGTTTACAAGTGGCACCTGTTGCAAGGTTTTCACCAAGGCCCTTTTTCCTTATTTTCAATTTTTTTGTATTTTTCCATTTTTTTTATTTTTACTGACTCATCGGGCACCTGTTTGCCAGGTTTTCACAAAGACAATCATTTTTTCAGGACATTTTCCAAAAAAATTTGACTTTTTATGTTTTTTCGTTGTTTTTGATATTTTTTCAGGATCATATATATATACATGATACTGACCAGAGAGAATGCTCAAGAAGAGATTTTTTAGGTGGACAGTATTGATGGGATCAGTAAAGGTATCCCCTTCTGGAGTTGATATTTGATAGGCCCCAGAGCTGAATGTTGTGGTGATCACAAAGGGACCCAGCCAATTGGGTTCAAACTTCCCCTTTTGTTCACAATGCCCTTGATTTTTAGGATTTTCTTTGAGCGCAAGGTCTCCGGCCTGGAATTCTCTAGGTCTCACTTTTTTGTTGTAGCCTCAAGACATTCTCTTCTGATAGCCCCTCAGATGGTCAAATTCTACTTTTCTACACTCATCGAGTAGTTCTAGCTCTTAGATTCTGGAAATCTGATATTCTTCATCTATGATGAGTCCATGTAGGTTGACTCAGAGCGAAGGTATTTCTACCTCAATGGGAAATACAGCCTCTACGCCATATACCAAAGAAAATGGCATTGCCCTTGTAGGTGTTTTGATACTTGTTCTATAAGCCCATAAGGCTAGAATGAGTTGAAGATTCTAATCCTTTCTAGTCTTGCTCACTATTTGGTGTAAGATCTTCAATATGTTCTTATTAGAGGTCTCAGCCTATCCATTCCCTTAAGGATAGTAAGTAGAAGAATAGTGTTGGGTGATTTTGAACTTGTCACAAAGTTCGTTCATGTCTTTGTTTTTAAATTGTCCCCCATTATATGTCACAATAGATGAGGGGATACTGTATCTGCAGATGATATAATTGAGGATAAACATGGATACTTGTTTACCCATAGCTTTGGTCAAAGGGACCGCTTCAACCCATTTTGTGAAGTATTCCGTGGTTGTTATAATGAATCTGTGTCCACCTAAAGATGATGGATAGATTTGCCTGATCAGGTCAAAGGCCTATTGTTGAAATGGCTGGTGGGTAACAAAAGGTAATAGCTCATGTGCAGGAGCATGAATCAAATGGCCATGAGTTTGGCACTTCTTTCATGTTTTAGCAAAATTTATAGCATCTTTTTCCATAGAGGGCCAGTAATACCCTACTCTGAGGATTTTCTTAGCTAATGAAAGACCATTCGAATGAGATCCACAAACACCTTTGTGGACTTCCTCTAGTGCGTGTTTGGACTCATCATGTTCTAGACACCTAAGAAAAGTACCGTCGAGACCTCTTATATACAAGTCATTAGCCATGATTAGGTAATGGGATGCATTCCTTATAAGGCTTCTTTTTTCATTTCTTGATAGCTTATTTGGCAAAGTTTGGTTTTGGAGGTAAGAGTAGATATGAGTGTAACAGGAAGAGTCAGTACCCACTAGGTAGCACACGACTTGAGATTCTAGGGAATCATAGGCAGGAAAGAGGATCTCTTCCACCAAGAAGTCATAGCAAGCGTGATGCTCTTCAAGTTGTAGCATGGAGGCCAAGGTGGCCATAGCATCGGCTGCTTTCTTTGCTTCTCTTGGTATCTATTGGAAAGTAACAAATAAAAAATATTTCTTGAGAGCGTCAACCATCCATTTATATGGTAGCAATTTATCATCCCTTGTCTGATATTGATTGTTGACCTAATTGATTACCAACTGTGAGTCACCATAGATATGTAATTCAGTGATTTTCCATTCGATAGAGATCTTTAGACCATTTGCCAAGGCTTCATATTCTGTGATATTGTTAGTGCAGGGGAACATCATCTTGTAAGCCTTTGGTATCTTATATCCCTGTGGTGTGATAAAGAGGGTTCTAGCACCAACTCCTTGTTGTGTAAATTATCCATCAAAGAAAATTGTCCAGGTGTGCTCTGTAAGGTACAAAATTGCTTCATCAGGAAATTCTATCAGTAGTGGTTGTGTGTCATGCAAAGGAGCATCAGCCAGGTGATCAACAATAACTTGTCCTTTAATTTCCTTTTTGTCAATGTATTTGATATCAAATTCATTGAGGACCATAACCCATTTAGCTAATCTTCCTATGAGAGTTGCTTTGTTTAGTAAGTATTTGAGAGGATCTATTTTGGCAATCAGCTTAACAGAATGTGCCAGCATATAGTGTCTTAGTTTTTGAGATGCAAAAACTACAGTGAGGAAAGCTTTCTCAATGATGGTGTAGTTATGTTCGTAAGACACCATGGTCTAGCTAAATGTAGTATATACCTCTTTCCTTTCCCGTCTCATCTTGTTGTGCCAACAAAGCTCCCAAGGATGTGTCTGTAGCTGAGATTTATAGAAGGAGAGGATTTCCTAGAATAGGTGCAATCAATATGGGTGGATTAGCGAGATATTCTTTGATTTGTTGGAAGTTCTTTTCACACCCTTCATCCTAGCCAAAGGTAACTCCTTTATGCAATGTTTTTGTGAAAGGTTGTGCTTTATCTTCTAGTTGGGATATAAATCTTCTGATAGATTGGAGCCGTCCTTGTAGAGTCCTAACTTGACTGATATTGCGAGGAGGTTGCATTCCCATTATTGCCTCTACCTTTTCGGGGTCAACCTCAATTCCTTTGGCCGAAACAATGTATCATAGCAGCTTTCCAGAGGTTACATCAAAAGCACACTTCTTAGGGCTTAGTCTGTTAGCTCTTTTTCTTGCACTACAACCTTAAGATGACAGTATACTAATTATACTTGAATGCAAACTCCCTTTTGACAAGAGAAAGGCTAATTGCTGAGGTATTTGATAACACTGGGGATACCTATTATCACCTCCTTCATTTTTGAGTTCCACAGACTCAAGCAGGTATTACTTAGATAGTTCACTATGTTTCAAGTAAACTTCAAATGGTGGATAGGATCTTCACTGCTATTTTATTATATTTCTGATTATATCAATAAGATACCACTCTTCAAATGACTGGAAACAATCTAAAATAGAGCTTGACAGGGAATACTATGACTGTAATAACAAATGACAGTGGCATAAGGATGTTTATCCTTCTTCTTTTTCTAAGTTTAAACTCAAGGAAGGCTAACCTTTTGATTCACTCTCTAAGGAATCAGCAATATGAACTGTATTACCTTAACACAATCCTTTTTCAATAGATATGCACTTAGTAACAGCGATATACTTGAATATTTGTTTTATGCTTGATGATTGAATAAAAACTGAGTAGTAAACCCTAACCAATGCCTATCCTTGGGCAAAGAGTCAATGAAAACATGAAACAACATAGATAAACTAATGAAAATACTATAGAGTGTCTTACAAACTATCCTCTCATATCCATACCACTGCATCAAATCCTTATAAAATGCTTTGCTCTCTGAAATTGCTTATGAAACTTAGTCCTCTCCATGAAAGGAACTCATAGGCAATTAGACACACTATCTTATAGCATGTATGTTTTGAATGCCTTACAAACAAACCATACTAGAGCACAAATAGAGTATAAAGAGACAAGAAAATATGAAAGAGGAGCAAATACACTGTATTTCATTAACAAATTTTGTCTTAACATATCCAGACAAGAAGCTTAAAAGACTGAGACCAGATGAGGAATTTACATCACAGTAATATATTCAACATCATTGGGACATGTTCTGAACTTCTGCAGGGAAAAACCCCAAAAAAAGAGCAGAGGAGAGGAACCCTCATAACAGAAAGAAGAGGAGAATATAAAGAAGAGAGATAAACCCTAAAATTCATGCTTTTCATACACCTGTCCCCCTTCTGAAAATATGATCTTCTCTCACTCTTCAAAAATATTTGAACTCATTTACTTTTTATTTCTTACATCTGTTATCTCCAAAATCTGATCTTTCTTGTCTTCAAAGTCTTCAACATCTGATTGATTTCATTAATGCCTGATTCCACTTGTTTGTTCAAAATCTAAATTCATTTTGTGCAAATCTCTTTTATTCTGCTACTGAGAAAATTTCTAAATCTGAATATTTTCTGAGAAAATATGATTTCAAAATTTGACTATAAACCCTACCGGAATGCTTCAATAAATCTGATTTTTGTAATAAAATACACTTGTATTTTGTCTCATTTTGTACAAATCTAAAATCTGATCTTATCTGCTTGCCCTTTCAAAATAAATCTGATTCTTTCTTCCTTTTCAAAAGTTTGATCTTATCCTCTGCAAATCTGACCACCTTCAAAAAATCTAATTTTCCATTCTTCAAGCACAAATCATCCAGGAATAGACATTTAGATCCTTGCAATAAAAAACTATAGAATTCTTTTAAAAATTATCCTTTGCACATTTCTGTCTTTGAAATCCTCAATTTTCTGCACTTCAGCCCAGAACTCACCAGAATTTGACATGTGGCATGCTCTGATTTACTGCTCATAACTGGTCTTTAACTATGCTTTAACCCTGGGTCACTTTTTCCCCTTTGTCTCTGAGTCTCCTAAACTTCTCGCTAACCATGGTCTAACTTGGAGACATGGAGACTAGCATTAGTCTCATAGTCTTGTAATGAATTTCCACTTAACATTTTCAACTAGCGACAACGCAACTGCCCTTAGTCTCATTGTCTCTAAATCATTTCAACTCAACCACAAACCTTCAGCGACCTGGCGACTAGCATCTTGTGGCTAAATTTTTCATCTGGCGACTGCCTCAGTCTCCCAGTCTCCAAAACTTCTCACCTTAACATTTTATGTCTCGCGACCATGTGATTGGCGATTATCTCTAGTCGCGGCAGTTATCTCCTCCATCTGGCGACCTTGTGACTAACCGCTAGCGTTCAGTCACCAAATCTCAGTGGTTATCTTTCTTGTCGGCTATCTTCTAGCGATCACACAACCGGATGCCACGTGTCACTCTCATCAAAATTTACCTTCCTTCATTTTTCAAGCACATAAACCGAGGTGTTGGATCAATGGGTACGCAAGTGGAGAGCCTCATCGTCAGCTTCATATTAGTATGTTTGCTTTGTTTCTTATAAACCTTCCATACCTCCGTCGCATGAACAATGTGGGACTAAATCCCTCCACACTTAAATTATTTTCAAATTTGGGTGCCCAAAATTATGGGGCCCACCGCACATTCCAACCTCCAGCACCATAGAGCCCACCAAGAGCCTCTGGGCTCTCTTATTTACTATGTAAGTTAGCGCTTTAGTATATAAATACTAAAAATGCCCCCGCACAGGTAATGTAGGACAATACGTTTTCACTGTTTTAAGTTTTCTGAAGGTTTTTTAGCATAACTGCTCATCAATGGTTTCATACCTTTGTTAATGAAGACCATAAATATGTTCCAAAGGTCTGGACGCCCCTTTTCTATGGATTTACTTCTGCAAAAAACTTTTCCCAATCATGGTTTTTGGCGTGATTTTCCTCTTCAAATGTTACGTAGATTCCTATAATACTCCCCCACATGTTCAAAATGCCATGTCAAGGATTTGGTTTGCATCTTTGTCTACACAGGGGTCTATGTTGTTTTAATCACCACATTGACTTTCTGATTTCAAAATGTTTCATGCTTTTCCCCTCCTTTCATCGTTGTTTGTATGGAGTCTCACATGCTGATGTTTTTGGTTTAAATACTCCATTACAACCTCCCCAATGTGTTGCACAGCTTCTCTGAAGATCACACTGGCTTTGAAAGCATTCAAAATCATACATTTTTACCTCTTGCGTAGCCCTTTGTGATTTCATCTTTCCAATTTTTAAAACAAAAACTTAAACATCCTCCTTGTAATGGATTCTGCGCAGATTTCCCTCCATCATGCATGGGATCTTCTTATTTTGTTTGGATAGTAAAACCAAACTTCTTCTTAATGCCCACGCTGTCATTATGGAATGTCGCGAATTGGTAGAATGCTAACTGACAGAAAATGTTATTTGTCTCTTTCCGAGTGTGGAAATGTCACGCACAAAGAACTCAAACATTCATCCATTCTATGTGCTTGCTCAAATATCTATCTACTTGCCAAATATCTATTGCTTTCTTCTTAGTTTTTCTCTTTTATATTACACTTACATAGTGTTGCGCAGGATTTGTTAATAGATACTCTTTCACTTGCTATGCAAAACACCAAGCTTTATTGCAATTGCATTGTTTACTGGTTCCATACAAATGATCTTTACCTGCCAGCGTCGGGAGCTCAGGATCAGTTTCAAGTTATGACAAGACCAGTGGTGTAGCAGCCAAAGCAAAGGCATCACTTATATACGACACCAGATTGGAGACTTTTTTCAATATCTTTGAAGGTCCTGTAATTCTATCATTCGCCTTACTATTGTATGGCAGTCTAATGAGCACCTACTCCATGGCTCTCAAATAGCTGAAAACACTCTCCATTAGGGATGAGATATTTCCTGTAACAACAGTCCTATTTTAGGCCAATTTGTCTTTCCTACATTAAGATTAGAACCTGTTTGGTAGTTGAATCTTCGGTGGTTAGCGGCCCCTATTTTGACACTATATTGAGGGAACAAAAAGGAAAGTGGTGAAATTCCACTCAAGTAATAGGAGACAAAAAAAAGGGGCAGATACAATTCTAACTAGCCTATCAACTATAAAGCAATTAAACTGCAACTTATACCCTCCAGTGATAACTCGGTTGGTACCTTTGATACAATAATGAAGAGCTATTCCCGCACTCCTACTGCCTGCATCAAAATCCCTTTCATTCTTGCATATTAACAATGCATTGGTTACTGGTTCCCATACAAATGTCTTGTATAAATGTCGCAACCTGAACAGGAATGGTGGCCTTATATGCTTTAAATATCATAGAAAATAATTATTTAAACCTCAAGAATAAACAACAAGTTCCTTGAAATGCTTGTTCAAGGATTCCACTTCCTGAAAGCCACATTCATCCCTTGCAACCATGGGAACCAGATAGCACACTCATTCTCCAATGTCTAAACAATTTTCATCAACCGGATCTGCTTGAAAACATTTGGGCAAAAAGATAATAAAACTCAAAGTTAGCCATTTCATTACATTCTGCAATCGGGAGCTTGCAAACCCTGCCATAAGTGTCAATTGGAACAATATTGGATTGGTTTCTGAAAGGCCATTACTTGGAAAAGTAATTCAATCATCCATACTGAATATGCATGCAAGAGGGCTTCTTCATATTCATCCTCTGGTGCAAGATAAGAATAATCAAACCTAGCACTTCCATAATACAGTGCAAATGTAAAATGTTGAATCAACATAAATCTCATTCAGGTCGGCTATTTCAAAATCACTAAATCATGTTCTGAAAATTTCACCATCAAGTCAAATAGTACATTCATATGAAATGTGAATGGTGGCCTAAGTAGTTCCTGAAAACCTCCTTTAGACAAAAATTTATGACTCTTGCAAAATGACCATTCAACAATTTTGACTTTGTTCTGCACTGCAAATTGAACAAACTTCTTCTGAAACTGAATTCATAAAGTCACTAGGAAGAACCTTCAAAATCTCAACCTCAGAACATAGTTTGAATGTCATATGTAGAACATGAATCCTTGACTATCTTCTCCAGAAAGTAAACTATTCAACTGATACCAATCTGCAAATGTTAGCATCTTACCACTTTTCTGAACCAAAACCAGGCAAATATGGAGAAAATTGATTTGGATTTAATTTAGAAAAGTGATCAACTGGATTGATCAAAATCTGGAAATCTTCAAAGGAGTTTATTTCTAGGTCTATAATGCAGAACATCCTTCAATTACCCTTGACCTTAAACCGGGTGCAAACAAGGAAAGTACAAAGTAGGTCACTTAATTCTGAATTCTGTATTTTCGGTGAAACTTTAAATAAATCAGAAATGGAAAGGCTCTGGCAAAGTGAATAACTGGATTGGAAAGAATTTGGAAATCCTCAGGTGAGTACACTTGTATGTTTTCAATATGAGTGACAACTCAATTATCCAAAATGTTCAATTGGTTATACATTTTCAAGACCTCAAAGTGGACAACTTAGCAACTATGTACTTGAATACTCAGGAAATCAGAATTATTCACTAATAGAATGGTTCTAGAAAACTTGTCATCTGATTTCATAGGGATCTGCAAAATGGAAATATTGGTTCATTGTCATGCTTACAATACCTGAGAATACACCATGATGTCAAACCTATCCATTTGATCAAAGATGCAGGCCTTCAAAATAAGGTATTCAGAAATCTGCATTCAACAACTTTTGGA